>NQII01000349.1:673442-906685 GCA_002778355.1 Clitarchus hookeri
CGTCTGTCACGTTTAATGATTCTCGTCAGTCGTCGTTTGTCTAGTTCTTTCACGATCTTTTTCCGGCCGCAGCGATGTCGAGATGTGATGTTTTACCAGATTCCCGATATTCACGGTACACTCGTGAAATGGTCGTACGCGAACATCCAAATGTTATCGCTACCTCGGAGATGCTATGTCCCATCTCTCGTGCGCCGACTACAACACCACGTTCAAACTCAATTAAATCTTGATAACCTGTCATTATAGCAGCAGTAACCGATCTAGCTGCCGACCGCATCGCGTTACTCTGATTTGTTCCATACCTCTGTTAATTGCATACGCACGCCTATACAAGTTNGTACACTCGTGAAATGGTCGTACGCGAACATCCAAATGTTATCGCTACCTCGGAGATGCTATGTCCCATCTCTCGTGCGCCGACTACAACACCACGTTCAAACTCAATTAAATCTTGATAACCTGCCATTATAGCAGCAGTAACCGATCTAGCTGCCGACCGCATCGCGTTACTCTGATTTGTTCCATACCTCTGTTAATTGCATACGCACGCCTATACAAGTTTTTTTTGGCTCTTCAGTGTAAAATGGCTTTCAAGTAACACAAGGTTTTTGTATTTTTATAAAGGTCTTTTTGTGTGCATAAATTTCTCCTATATTTTATCACACGTTTTTGTGTTGCAGTTGGTGGAAAACTCCTGAGAAGCAGGCATGATGGGGAGTTTTTTCCAACCCTGGTGACAGACGGATAATTCATACTATTTAAATCACATAATATTTTGCCACAATGATTTAGTTTATCTAAGCAGATAGTTAACCATTGTGATTTTTCTATCTGAGCATCTCACCATCACCGTTATCAGTGGACGCAGAATCCTCCGTCATAAATTTCACTGAAGTGTAACTATGAGTAGCCACTCCATTGTAAGTTTTTGGGACTATTCGCCCCTGGAATGNGTCATAAATTTCACTGAAGTGTAACTATGAGTAGCCACTCCATTGTAAGTTTTTGGGACTATTCGCCCCTGGAATGTTTACGTGCAAATTATTTCCTTTTTGAATGTTGGTATCAACTTTGTATTTGTCTGAATTTTTAATATCACGCTTTTTAGTATTTATATAATTTCAAGTTTATTTATGTTGTGTTTACTTTACTTTTGTCCTTACTGGGAAATAAAATAAACGGTTGACGCTCAGATTTAGGCAGTGCTGTACTACAGAGCCGACAATAATGCAATATCAGTTAGCTAATTGTATCAGAGTACTTGTATAACCTCAATCACATCATGCTTCCGCATCGCCACTGGATCGGCAGTGTGCCATACAGGAAAAGTTGCCCATTTGGGCAACATAAACATCTACTAATGTCTTCCTGCTATACAGCCTGGTGTACACTGATTTGCCATCTCCCAGTACGCAAGCCAACCCTAACCCATGACATATCTACTGGGTGGCTACTTTTATTCATGGAAAAAAATTTCATGCAATTTCAAATTATACAGCTGAAAATACGAGGTTGTGCAGGGTGTTACCACACAAATGCACATACAAATTTAAGCAACATGTAAGTTCAGCTAGAACAAGTGTGTCGATTACATTTTCTTTGTGTGAGGATGGAAGAATGGGAGATTATATACGAAACACAACTCACGCAACATGACAAACTTGAAATACATATTTATTTTNGAGGATGGAAGAATGGGAGATTATATACGAAACACAACTCACGCAACATGACAAACTTGAAATACATATTTATTTTTTGTAAAAATATTTTAACTTTTTTTTTAGTTCAGAAGTTATGGACATGATTTCTAAATTTATTATGCAATTCTGTAGGCATATTTTGTTTTTGCATTATGGTTGTAATGAATTTACAGAGGTGAACATACACACAGAATAAAAAAAAATTCTTATCTTAAAAACATTTTACACTTCAGGAGAATGTTTTGATATTTGCATTTCAAATAATATAATTTGATAGCATCNCTTATCTTAAAAACATTTTACACTTCAGGAGAATGTTTTGATATTTGCATTTCAAATAATATAATTTGATAGCATCCTACCCAGTTTTCATGACGTCATATCCAGTTTCTATTTCCAATTAAAATCTCAAACAACTTCCTCACTACATAAAGGAAGCAATTATTAAACATTGAAAGTTATTAGATTCATACCTTTGTATGGTTTAACATTATACAACGCAATATTTCAGAATGGTTTTTAAAAATGGAAGCCTAATTACTAACGAGCAAAGAAGCAGCATTCATATTAGATGACAATGAAATACATTTCCTGTGTTACCACCATATTCAAGTAGGTCACATGTGAACTAAATAACTGGTTTCATATATTTAATGCCACAGAAAATAAATCATGGTAATAAATCTAAAATTCAGTCATATGATTATTATTATTAAAATGTAGAGCTTCCAGTTTTTATGACATATCTGCTAGGTTATTTTTGTATTAATGTTTTCATAATTTTTTAATATAGTTCTAGAAATAATCACAACAATCCCAATTAAAAAAAAAGCTAAACATTTTTTAAATGTGCAAGGAAAAGTATGCATAAATCTGTCAACAAACATAAAAAAGTAATATTCATAAAACTTTGCACTAGAGAAATATTATTATTTTCTTGGTATAAACTGGACTCGCAGTGGATGATCAGGAAACAATAATGTATGGTAGACTTGCTGTAGTGGTTCTGTTCCTTTGTACACAAGATAAAACTCTTGAAGAATGTGACAAAGGACTATAAATAAATCTTGTTCAGCAAACCGACGCCCTGAAACAATTAATTTCAGTCTAAGATATTTTGATCAAAACATATAGTTTTAATTTTAAAGTAATGCCAATTATGGCTGTTAGCAAGACCCAAGTTTCGTCAATTTTAATCTATATAAATTTAGTGTAATATCTGCTTTACTGAATAATGAGAATGTGTAGACTTTTATCCCCACATAGCACACTGGATATCCACCGGATATCCTAATTATATCCACAGTAACTAAAAGTAATCTAAGTGCTACCGTGAATCTTTAATGTATATTCTGNCACCGGATATCCTAATTATATCCACAGTAACTAAAAGTAATCTAAGTGCTACCGTGAATCTTTAATGTATATTCTGTGGATATCTATTAGTATATACCAGTTTGTACGACTTACTGAATATCCTTTATATATTACAAAACCACCAATGGCCATTTTTTTAAGGTAAATGACTACCTCTCAAAATGTATACAGTAATCCCAAAATATCTATATCGCATTTAGGATATTGGGCGGACATTTGTATATACTTTGGTAGTCTTTTTAATGTAACGTTGCTAATATTGGATGTCTTTGGATATCGTGAATGTCAGAGTGTGACATCCATAAGATATTCTTTGGATGTCTATGTGTTATATGGGTATATTATGCTAAAACAGGCAAACAGTTGTAGGATAACTTTATGTACAGGATACACTGGTGCTACATCTGGGAAAGCCAGTTGCTAAGCATGAAAGAAATTCAAATTTGTATTATGACCAGTATGAGCACTGGGAAGTTGCTTCTTACACAGCACACACACAATACAATGGTTGATAAACACACATGGTACCGGGGAAACAACACTAACAGCTAACGATAGCTTACAAAATTCAGTGAAAATTTTACAATTGCCAAACATATAACAAAATAAAAACTGAAATTTCGGCTTTTTAAAAATTTAATTTCACATCTGGTGTGGCGCTTAGGAGATAACCATGATGATGAGGTGAACTATATATGTCAACAATTTGGTTTTGCAGAAAGGGAAAAGGTAGGAAAGGGCACTCAACATCCTACCTGTTCCTCCAGATTGGTCCCATTTTATAAAGGAAAACCGAAATAATGACCAGTAATGATCAACTCAAACTGAACTAGC
The DNA here is from genome assembly GCA_002778355.1 of Clitarchus hookeri. Classification (NCBI taxonomy): domain Eukaryota; kingdom Metazoa; phylum Arthropoda; class Insecta; order Phasmatodea; family Phasmatidae; genus Clitarchus; species Clitarchus hookeri. Next base: position 677,360 of record NQII01000349.1, read on the forward strand.
TCTTTTGTGCGATAGTACCTCACCTCGTGATGTGGTGCAGACACGAATGTATAAACAATGTATATTTAAACTATTGCCATTATTTGCTGTTAGAATACATTCAAAACATATTAAAATATTATGAAACACTTTAACTGCTATTTATTAATACAAATTTTAAAACATAAAATTAACCTTAAAATAGATTTCTATTGATATAAACTATAATATTTCACCAATTTCCATAAACAATTCTAAATAAAAACTTAATGTAAAGTCAGTCGATGTTAATATAAAATAACAAAATTTTGATATCTTCAATAGTTTATTTTCTATACATGTTATCTTCTATCTATAATTATTTCCCCTGTAGCAACCTACATCGGCCTTACCATTGACATTTAGTTGGAAATATTTGGTATATTTTTGGCTAGACCACATACACATTAATACCACGTTTGTCCATTGTAATATAACAACAAAATTTCGCTACCACCAAAATGAAATGAAATTACTTATCATACGCCATTGCAATGATGCCACTAAGCCACAAAATGCCAGAATATATTGTAAGTGTATTTAAAAAAAACATTTAACTGGTTTTTGATGGTTGCTAACAAGTTAGTAAACATACAGTTGGTACTTAGTATGAATTTTTTCTGTTGGGGCCAATGTTTTGAAACTAACATCTTATGTCAAATTATGAAACAAGCATTGTCAACAATACTAGTTTCTTGTATTTTATGGGGTACGAAAGTTTTTCAAGACATGAAATCCTTTCTCTTAGAAATTTTTTTTAGCAGGAGATATTTTGTGTCAATGTTAAAAACACNGTTTTTCAAGACATGAAATCCTTTCTCTTAGAAATTTTTTTTAGCAGGAGATATTTTGTGTCAATGTTAAAAACACAACAGTTAATAATTGGTACTTATTGTTAAGATGGGTCAACATCGTGTAACCAAAATTATGAAAACAATGCGAATTACTAATTTATCATGAAATAAAACAATAATTTCGTATGTTTTCTTCAACAGCTATTGTTCTTTAACATACATACCTTGTCTTATTTAAAATTTACTATGTTGATCATGTGTTGGTTATTTGTTGGAAAACATACTGTCTAGATTTGGTATATATACTTCCGTTGTGCCAACATCGTAGAACCATAATGCCACTTATATAAAAAAAGTAGTTTTAAAGGTAACAAATATTAATTTTTGCAACATATGAATTCTTTCCAAAACGAATATGCCCTTAAATTATATTTAGATGTTCATGCACTGAGACAACNTTTTTGCAACATATGAATTCTTTCCAAAACGAATATGCCCTTAAATTATATTTAGATGTTCATGCACTGAGACAACGTTGTAAATAAATAAATATATATATTTTTTTTTTGAAAATTGTAACACTCAGATAGACTTGCCCGAATGAATCAAAACTCGGAGGATGTGTGGAACAGTGTNTTTTTTTTTGAAAATTGTAACACTCAGATAGACTTGCCCGAATGAATCAAAACTCGGAGGATGTGTGGAACAGTGTACTAGCAATCGGCGATTACGGTTGCAGAGAGATGTCGTACACATAGGCGCAGCGGCGCCCACTCTTGTGTGACTGGAAAGGTCAGTATTAGGCCAAGCTCAGTCAGTGAAGAGCCGTCAAATGAAGTGAAAGCAAGTGCCAGTATGCCTCGTCGATGCAAAAGGGCACCATATCAGCATGCGAGTGAGTTCGAATGGGGCAGAACGATCAGTCTCCAGGAAACAGGGTTGTCTTACCGTGACATTTCGGCTCGTACAGGACATGCTGCTACGAAAGTGATGCATGTGTGGAACCAGCGGATATAAGAGGGTCGTACGCAGCGACGAGCGGGTATGCAATGTGACTACAGCACAGTATGACCACCATCTTAACCGCATGGCTGTAACAGATCATGCAGTCTTGTCCACAGTGTTGGCTTGACACTGCAGCACTGGCATTGGCGTGGACCTGTCTGCATAGATAGTTCGATGCCGTCTGCTGCAGGCTGAACTGGTGGCATGCATGCCATTGTGTCGGCTTCCATTGTCCAGAAACCATAAACGCCTTAGACTGCAATAGGCACGTGAACGTCGTCGCTGGCATGCTGAGTGGCAAAATCTAATGTTTTCGTAGAGTCCCGCTTCAACTTGTCCTACAGCGATGGCTGCATACGTGTTAGATTCTACCATGATAACCACAATCGGGANTAGAGTCCCGCTTCAACTTGTCCTACAGCGATGGCTGCATACGTGTTAGATTCTACCATGATAACCACAATCGGGAAGCCTGTATTGTGGAGCGACATAGTAGTAAACACCAAGTGTGATGATTTAGGGCGCCATTGGACACAACATGCGATATAGACTCCTATGTATTGAGGACAATGTGAACAGCCACCGTTACATCAAGGAGGTTTTAGAGCCCAAGGTACTGCCCCTCCTTCAGGCAACTCCACTTGCCATATTTCAGCAGGTNGTTACATCAAGGAGGTTTTAGAGCCCAAGGTACTGCCCCTCCTTCAGGCAACTCCACTTGCCATATTTCAGCAGGTCAATGCCTGGCCACTGGTGGCGAGGAATGTGTAAGCCTTCTTCAATGAACGATGGGTGCCACTGCTTTCCTGGGCTGCACTTTCGCCGGACATGTTACCCATCGTACATGTCTGGGATATGGATGGTCAGCGACTCTTTCGTCACGGTCCTGCAGCAATCACTGTTGATGCTTTATGGACTCGCATACAAACCGTATGGAGGGAGATAGCCCAGGAACATATCCAGGTTCCCTTTGATTCCATACCACGACATTTAGGGGCTCTGATTGCAGCATATGGGGGGTTCGCACCATACTGAATTCTCAAGAACAGAGATTATGTAAGGTTCTGTAATCCCAATAAATTGTAAATTGTCATCTACCTAATCTGTGGTATAAAGTTATTTTCAATCACATGTATCCTTCTTGGTGTTGTAGTTTTCTCAAACATTAGTGTATATTCCTGAAACATTTTCCCATCATGAAGTGAAAACAGCAAATTTTTTTTCCAAGTCCGAGTGAAAACTATTTTTTAATATTTTCGGTTCTCGAACTGAGGGCCCCTGCGACATTCCTAACCAATGGATATGGCTTAAACGTGTGTATTAGGAGTGTAGAAGCACGCAAACAGACAGAAAATCACGAAAAAAGTGCATTAAAAATGATTTGAAACACCTCCCATTAATAAAATTGCAGTTATTTTTAATAAAGTGTCACACAGGTGGTTCTTCCATGGAAAGTCAGCAGTGTGATTATGTTGTTTTTGGGGCAAGGAAAACAAAGATGTCCGCAACGATGTCATAAAACGNATGGAAAGTCAGCAGTGTGATTATGTTGTTTTTGGGGCAAGGAAAACAAAGATGTCCGCAACGATGTCATAAAACTATCTCTTCAGGCCGACAAGGATGCCCTGTGTGACCGCCTGCTGCGAGTCCTGGCTGTGACGTTAACCAAGATGGCAGGCGAATCGAATTCGAATACCTGATGCCATGCCCCAGNCTGCTGCGAGTCCTGGCTGTGACGTTAACCAAGATGGCAGGCGAATCGAATTCGAATACCTGATGCCATGCCCCAGAACGCACATAATCACACTACTGACTTTCCATGGAAGAACCACCCATGTGACACTTTATTAAAAATTGCTGGAATAAATCTGGTATACAATGAAAACTATAAAGTAGGCTACTAGACAAATTTTGGACAAATAATAAAGATGATATTGTGTGATATAGGGTCCACAGTTCGAATACCGAGCTGTGTATTGCACCACTTCTATACTTGTACATTAATTTCTGACTGATTATGTACTCACATGTACCCGATATAAATATTTAAGCAATATCCATAATTTATACATGATATAAGGCCTCCAGTTCGAGACCCGAAAGAATAAAAATATTAATTTTCTATCGGAATTAGAAAAAAACCTTGCTGTTTTCACCCTATGATGGGAGGAATACATAATGAGGGCGAAATGAGAGTTTTAGGAGATTAATTCAGGGGTCGGAATGAAAAAATAAGTTTTTAATTCCATAAATGGCAAGGGTTTCAAATCATTCTTAACGAACTGTGTACGTTATTTTCTGTCTGTTAAACACCTAATACACACATTTTAGCCATATCCAAGTGTAGATATAAATAGCCAATTCGAAGACAAGGATTGAAGGGCTGCGGATCTTTAGATCTGCCGCCATCTAGGTCCCGCAATCTTGGGTGATGTCACAGATTACATTTTGGATCTGCTATTTTGGATGACATCACAGACATCATTTTGGATCACATTACAGCTGCCATCTTGTTTTCGGTTGCCATCTTGTTTCCGTAGGCTTATCTTGTTTCCACCTGCCATTTCCTCCTCTATCATGTTCACACTTATCTTTTGTTTACATTGAATGTTGATATGGGGCACACCAGTCGTTCGACCACCATATTTGTTTATGGAGATGGCAGCCAGAATGTGCTGGTCATGTTGGTTCTAAAGTTGGTCACTAGGGATGCTGCTTATTGTTTAATTTTCATAGAGATCAAAATATTGTCTGGAGGAGGGCAGGATCGAACTGCCGAACCTTGGTTCGGCATGCAGATGCCTTAAACCATTCGGCTATCGGTACATGTGCTGTGACAAGGGTTCAAACACAGTAATGGTGTGTGTGTGTGGGGGATGAATTAATAGTTTGTCGTGATTATTCTAATGTATAGTAATACTTTTATATACATATTATTTTTAAATATTCAAGACTTATATAGACCAGCAATAAGATTTTTATCATATACTCATATACACACAATAAGAATTTTTTCATATAGTTATAATTATTTTTAAGTATATTTTTTCATTTTAAAAATATTATAAAAAGGCATACCTTATAAATAAAACACTTTTCATTACATTTTTTATTCATTTAGGTTACTGGAGTTTTGTTTGTCAAAGTTTCAAACAAATATCTGTGCTTGCGTGGCAAGTTTGCTATGTTACCATTTTCACAGGTCTGCACCTGCACAGTGTCAGGTAACTGCACNAGGTCTGCACCTGCACAGTGTCAGGTAACTGCACACGTGCATGTGTACATGCTTCCAGGTAGTTTTCTTAATATACATGTGTCAGATAGCCTAAGTCAACATGCATGTGGGAAGAGCTGTGTTTGCATTTTCACAGGTCTGCACCTGTACAGAGCTAGCTATCTCCAACCCAATATTGTATATAAAGACAGGCAAGTGCAAGGATAACATGAGCGCAAAGTAAGGTAAACAGATTTTTATTTAAAAACAATACATGTACTTAACTATATATATATCTTATATATTTAAAAACATTGGTAAGTACTATTTCAGGATGTCCTTCTCATCGACCCAGGAGTCGTCATGTTTCGAGAGACCCAGCCACCTCACATACATGCATCCTTTATGCCGTTTCAGCACATTTCCCNCCAGGAGTCGTCATGTTTCGAGAGACCCAGCCACCTCACATACATGCATCCTTTATGCCGTTTCAGCACATTTCCCACCAAATAAACATAGGGAAAATTTGAACTTTGGATCTCCTCTGCCTAAAACCCTCCGACAATGGGATCGCCTCGTAGGTCCTCGAGGTAATACACGCACAAGTACCAATGTCGTTTTTTGAACCACCTTGTACAATTCTGCCCACTAGTTGTGGCGATAGGGCTTGTGGAAAATGCCATGCTGTTTGGAGATGCACAGCACATCACCGATCTTGGCTTTAGGCTTGCGCATGTCCCTCCTCGTCGGAATAGCATAAACAGACCGAAGCAGGGATTCGTCCTTGACATTTTTGGGCTTCATGTGAGTGGTAGAATGAATGGTAGAATTATACTCGCGAACAAGAATGGGAAGTAGCTCAAGCCACTTGTAGTTTTCATTCGCTGCGAAATTTCTCCACAATTTGGCTTTTAGATTCTGGTGAAAACGCTCGACGATGCTAGCCTTGAGTCCAGAGTACATTCAATAGTCATTTAAGCCATACCTTTTCATAAGTGCATAGAAAGTAGCACTAAAATATTGTTTACCATTGCCGGTGTGAAGATTTTTCGATATGTGTCTTTTGCTCAACACATCCGCCATGGCCTCGGTTATGTCACATGCATATTTCGACTTGGGGTGTATGACCCAGGCATACTTGGAAAATGTGTCTATTATGGTCAAAATTTAGCAGTTTCCTTTATTCGCACGAGCAAGGTCTTGCATTTCGATCAGGTCGGATTGGAAAGTATCGTCCAGCCCTTTCATGACGTACTTTCTCCGAGAATAATTCCTTCTGGCCGACATGCGCAATTCCCCAGAAATGGTATATTTTGTCATCACACAATGTAACCAGCTTCGACGAGTTCTTTGATGATGGATATAATCTTGTTGGTGTGTGACTGGTTGCAAGCAGAATGCGAAACGACCAGTAGCAGTAGTATATCGTCGAGTTCGTTCGGATGGTCCCAAAACACCTAGTCTATCTTGCATTTGGCATCGAACTTCTGCAGCAGCAGACCCGAAACAATAGCTTCGATCAATCGTGGAAACAGTCCTGCGATAATGCCGAATTTTGCATGGGTTGTGTTCTTAAATAGCAGTTTTAAGGTGCTATCTTTCGCGTAATGAGCACAACTGGAATGTAGCACGCGGTGGTACTTGTGCAAATCCGATTCGGTGTAGTGTCCGGGACACCTACGAAATAAAAGTTTCCAAATATAATGTGTCATTTTCACCTTGCGCTTGCCGATCTGTATCACATATTCTGGAAAAAAACATCACTTCCTTGTTTCCGAGAATCCATTTTTCATCGCAGGGTCGCAGGCTGTACATATTGTCGCTGTTCCGATCGGAGTAGGAAGCAATGGAGTGCCCGACCAGGGTGCCCACCTCGGATCCATGCTCTCTTGCTCATTTCTATTCCCGTGCATGCAGCAAATTGATCAGGGGAAGATCATATTCGTCGCTAGTGACGACCCCTTCAGATTCGGGCAGATCTGGTATTATTTTCCGTTTATGCTCGGGGTCGTTCTTCCAACTTGATTTCGTGTTTGTCCGAGGCAAAGCTTCTTCCTGGCATTGTTAACCAAGTTCGTCGAGAAAGGCTGGTTACCGGCTTATAAGCCTCTTCCTTTTGATTGTCGAGAGCGAGTTTGTAACTTTCTTCCAGTAGATATTTCGAGCCGAACAGCTTTGATTGATAGCTGTAGCTCAGTCGTCAGTTCAGTTTGGTCCGCCATTATTGATAGAATTGAATAAACACACAACCACATAGCTATATATACATATTCACTCTCGAGTTGAGGAAAGTGAATTTTCGATCATTTCCATTAGTTAATTTTTATCATCATATTCCAGCACAAAGAACACATTGCCTTTAACTCTACGAAACACATGTTCGTATTGACGTGGTCATCGTAGGTATGCCGCAAGTTCGTATCGTTCCAGTGAAACAACACGAGGTAATTCACATTATCGCTTAGTAACTGTTACGAAAGACACAAATAAGTTTGGCTCAAGTACACACAGTCCACATTCGCATGCCATCCCATGCTAAAGTTCTGTTGAATACAAGTCTGTTTCTCACATGCCATATAGTCGAAAATAAACACCGGGTTTGGAAATGCTTCTCTCGGTGGCACGACGTATTCGTTATCGCTGCAAGGGAAATATCGTAGGCATTCCACGGCCTGCATTACATGTGTCAGATGCTGGTATTTCGGTTTCTGGAGCGATTTGGGGTGCATGTATACATTTTCGAACCTAACAACATTCGGTTCCTCCAAAATACTGAGAAGTACACAGGTCTTATCGCAACCCGACAGTCAGCAAATTAGTCCTCTCATAGTATTGGGCAACAGCGTGCCATGACATGCATTTTGTGACATTTCGACATCTTCAGCATGAATATGTATGGTTAGAGTAACATCTTGCTTGATAGTGTGTATGTTGCCACTACTATTCTGCAGAGCTGATTGCGAAGTGTGCGGAGCGTAGTGCGGAGCGAGCGAAGCCGATTGCGGAGTGTGTGGAGTGAATTGCGGAGCTGCAAATTTTAGAATGTCTCTTCAAAACATTACTCCGAGTAAACTGCCTCTGACAGATCTTGCTTTCAAAAGTGACACTTGAACTTTTCATTCTGCATGTCGTTATTTCAAGTTGTTTTAAATGACACAAACNATCTTGCTTTCAAAAGTGACACTTGAACTTTTCATTCTGCATGTCGTTATTTCAAGTTGTTTTAAATGACACAAAGCTGTAAATGCTTTACCGCAGAAACGAGAAAGAAGGTGTTTCATTAGCACGTTATGTATGTACTGTTTCAAGTCTAGAATGATACTAAAAGGAAAAAGTATAAAGGTCGGGTATATATTGGTTCGTACTGCAAGCATGTGGTGACTCATAAAAGAATGATCAAATCTTGAAGAGTGATCGTCAATATGCTGACCAACAATCAACCTTTCGAGCTGCAAATTCCCGGATGCATGTTCTGGGGGCCAGGAACCAAGCTAGCTAAAAGGTTGGCACAAGTCTATACGGGCATCAACATGCTGGACGATGCGTGCAAGTGGCACGATATCGTCTATTCCGCGCACAAGGAACTGCAAGCCAGGCACCGGACAGACATGATACTCGTGCATAGGGCGGACGTAATACACCGCGCACCAGACACAAAATTCGGGGAAAAAAATTCCGCTAGGGGCATTTCCAATGCAATCAAAGCCAAGTTGAATATGAACATGGAGGCGAAGATAGCGAGAAGAATTTTCCAGAGGAGAGGGAAGAAAAATATGGGAGGATTCCTTCCCACCTTGATACATGCAATCGGTGCTCTGGGTGGTATCGCGGAGGCCATAACGAATATCGTTAGTGTGGTGAAACGAGTCTCGAACGAACATAAGCAATTGGAGGAAAACCGCCGCCNATCTTGCTTTCAAAAGTGACACTTGAACTTTTCATTCTGCATGTCGTTATTTCAAGTTGTTTTAAATGACACAAACCTGTAAATGCTTTACCGCAGAAACGAGAAAGAAGGTGTTTCATTAGCACGTTATGTATGTACTGTTTCAAGTCTAGAATGATACTAAAAGGAAAAAGTATAAAGGTCGGGTATATATTGGTTCGTACTGCAAGCATGTGGTGACTCATAAAAGAATGATCAGATCTTGAAGAGTGATCGTCAATATGCTGATCAACAATCAACCTTTCGAGCTGCAAATTCCCGGATACATGTTCTGGGGGCCAGGAACCAAGCTAGCTAAAAGGTTGGCACAAGTCTATACGGGCATCAACATGCTGGACGATGCGTGCAAGTGGCATGATATCGTCTATTCCGCGCACAAGGAACTGCAAGCCAGGCACCGGACAGACATGATACTCGTGCATAGGGCGGACGTAATACACCGCGCACCAGACACAAAATTCGGGGGAAAAAATTCCGCTAGGGGCATTTCCAATGCAATCAAAGCCAAGTTGAATATGAACATGGAGGCGAAGATAGCGAGAAGAATTTTCCAGAGGAGAGGGAAGAAAAATATGGCAGGATTCCTTCCCACCTTGATACATGCAATCGGTGCTCTGGGTGGTATCGCCGAGGCCATAACGAATATCGTTAGTGTGGTGAAACGAGTCTCGAACGAACATAAGCAATTGGAGGAAAACCGCCGCCNGAGGCCATAACGAATATCGTTAGTGTGGTGAAACGAGTCTCGAACGAACATAAGCAATTGGAGGAAAACCGCCGCCACAACCATACACTGAAAGCTATTGCCATGGGTAAAATAACGACCAAGGACTTTACATACGGTGGACCTACCGAGGAGGAGGAAGAGGTGTGCAGAAGTGTTGCAACAGGAGGAGGCGCTAATGAAATCTCTACCGAAAAAACTGCTCACGAACTTGGATTTGGAACAGTTTGCATTCAAACTGAAGATACCTCATTTTCACATTGTCTTCATGCGAGATGCTTTGCCCCTTAAAACCAAACATGACTAATGTGCCGTAATCAACCTGGAAATGGCAGGTGGGTCCGGTATGCATAGGCTGTATGTCAGTATGTCAAACATGGAAAACGTGCAGTATACTAGGACAGTTTTGAGAATTTGCTCCCTCCACCAGAACTGCTGCAATAACTGAAAAATTGCAAACTGACTTACAACTACGTGGTGGAGCAGATGCAAAACACATGGAACTGCGAACACTTGTGTCTTCACTTTCTGGTGCAGTGGATATNAACTACGTGGTGGAGCAGATGCAAAACACATGGAACTGCGAACACTTGTGTCTTCACTTTCTGGTGCAGTGGATATAAATTAATCATAGGCAAACAAATTTTCGTTAACTTTTCTACATACGAGATGGTCACGCACGCCTATATTCCCGAGTCAGTATGTTGGTGCCCATTATTCTAAGTGGTAATAAATCGGAACTGAGGGCGATATTTTACCAGCCCTTGGAGCTGGAAGTTCTGTGGGTCATTAGAATTACAGACTTTAAAACTTACAACTCCATATCCAACATAGAAGAAAACATGAATTCTGCATTCTGGTACGCAGTGATAGGAGATGTGAAGGAAATCAGCATTCCACCGGCACATACGAACTGAAGGACATCGCCAATTCCATCAAGAAATCCGTGCCATCGAACACGACTTCNAACTACGTGGTGGAGCAGATGCAAAACACATGGAACTGCGAACACTTGTGTCTTCACTTTCTGGTGCAGTGGATAGAAATTAATCATAGGCAAACAAATTTTCGTTAACTTTTCTACATACGAGATGGTCACGCACGTCTATATTCCCGAGTCAGTATGTTGGTGCCCATTATTCTAAGTGGTAATAAATCGGAACTGAGGGCGATATTTTACCAGCCCTTGGAGCTGGAAGTTCTGTGGGTCATTAGAATTACAGACTTTCAAACTTACAACTCCATATCCAACATAGAAGAAAACATGAATTCTGCATTCTGGTATGCAGTGATAGGAGATGTGAAGGAAATTAGCATTCCACCGGCACATACGAACTGAAGGACATCGCCAATTCCATCAAGAAATCCGTGCCATCGAACACGACTTCNAGCATTCCACCGGCACATACGAACTGAAGGACATCGCCAATTCCATCAAGAAATCCGTGCCATCGAACACGACTTCCAATTTACGCGGTAACTCAAACATGGTGAAGGCAGAAGTATTTTGCAGTGCTGATATCGATTTCACCGAACCGGATACCATCGGGCCAATGCTGGTGTTCGAGACGAGAATCTACGAATCCGGTAAAACGCACTAATCCTCGCGACCAGTGAACATACATGGTGAGTATAAAAGAATACTCCAACTTTTGAGGTCTATAATATCAAAACCAAACCACCTACAACCTTGTTTGACCAATCAAATGAACCATAGAACCATGAGATTTGTATACCATACATTCATAAATGTTCAGTGTGATCACCACGAGCGGCCCGAACGACATCTACGCGATAATCAAACTCGTTCCATACTCTTGTCAGCATGTCCGATGTTATGATTTGGATAGCGTCCGTAATTCTCGTTTTGAGGTCGTCAATTTTTAGCCGGCAATGGTGGACGAAACACTTGATCCTTAATGTACTCCCTTAGAAAAAAAATTCGCGCGTGGTAAGATCCGAGCTTCTTGGGGGCTAGTGATGAAGAGCCTGGTCACGAGTTGCTCCTCGACAAATCCAGCATTGCGGCAATGTCTCTTTTAGGTATCCGCGAACAGCTAGGTGCCAATGGGGTGGCGCACCATCCTGCTGGAAAATGAAGTCTACCGCTGCCTCTTCTAACTGAGGAAACAACCACTTTGCAAGCATGNTGGCGCACCATCCTGCTGGAAAATGAAGTCTACCGCTGCCTCTTCTAACTGAGGAAACAACCACTTTGCAAGCATTTCCATATAAGGGATTGCAGTAACAGTGGGCTCGTGAAAAAATAAAGGGCCGAAAACATTGTCTTTGGATACAGGTTTATAAGGCCCGAAGGCCAGCACACCCTCCATCCTCCCGCACTGCATCTATACTCAGATGAGTAAGACAGTGCATGGCACTTTCTCCTCTTGGTCTCTTCGGGCCATTCACTTTTCTTACTTGCCGTAACTCGGTATTCTACAGGTTTTCTTCTTAAAAACCTGTCCTCCTCGCCAATCAAAAGTACTCCTACTTAAACTTTATAAAACCTTTACCTGAGTACCCTGTTATGGGTCATCAGAATTTCGCCTATTCCATTTATCAAAATCCTCTAANGTCCATATAAGGGATTCCAGTAACAGTGGGTTCGTGAAAAAATAAAGGGCCGAAAACATTGTCTTTGGATACAGGTTTATAAGGCCCGAAGGCCAGCACACCCTCCATCCTCCCGCACTGCATCTATACTCAGATGAGTAAGACAGTGCATGGCACTTTCTCCTCTTGGTCTCTTCGGGCCATTCACTTTTCTTACTTGCCGTAACTCGGTATTCTACAGGTTTTCTTCTTAAAAACCTGTCCTCCTCGCCAATCAAAAGTACTCCGACTTAAACTTTATAAAACCTTTACCTGAGTACCCTGTTATGGGTCATCAGAATTTCGCCTATTCCATTTATCAAAATCCTCTAATCTTCTACCAATTTTGGTGGCGAAATCACTCCACATCCTGTATAGAAGTTTATTGTCCATTATATTTCTTACTTCCAAGTGAATGCCCAGCTCTTCAATTTTCTCACTGAATGCTTCCCTCAGATCTTCAGTCTTCAAGCATGTCGTTAATACGTGCTGTGCAGTATCGTCAACACCGCAAACCTCGCAAAGCGGAGATCTCACAAGCCGCAGGCTGTGTAACTTAGCCTTAAAGTTACCATGACCAGTGATTAGCTGCATACTATAGAAATTAGTNCTTCTACCAATTTTGGTGGCGAAATCACTCCACATCCTGTATAGAAGTTTATTGTCCATTATATTTCTTACTTCCAAGTGAATGCCCAGCTCTTCAATTTTCTCACTGAATGCTTCCCTCAGACCTTCAGTCTTCAAGCATGTCGTTAATACGTGCTGTGCAGTATCGTCAACACCGCAAACCTCGCAAAGCGGAGATCTCACAAGCCGCAGGCTGTGTAACTTAGCCTTAAAGTTACCATGACCAGTGATTAGCTGCATACTATAGAAATTAGTACTTAGCCATTTACAATTTAATCTTCCTCTAATATCCGGAAGGAGCTCGTACGCCTGCCTTCCTTTTGTGGAATCAGTCCATCTTGTTTGCCAGTTCAAGATTATGTCCTCGTATACTTTCTCCTTGTCTTCCTTTGACAACCTGCCATCTCGAGATCTCTCCGCCACGAGGCCCCTGTATCTGACCAGCAGGTCCGCAGGCAGCACCCCAGCAATTACTGGGAGAGACTCGTTTGGTACAGTCTTGTATGCTCTTGTAACAGTCAGCAGAGCAGCTCTCTGTGCACTAATCAGCTTCCTCTTGTGCCACGAAAGGTCGGCTCGGTGGTGCCACATTACTGCTCCATACGATATTATGGCCTCGAATACCGCTTTATATATGGTACGCAGGGTACCATAATTAAGTCCCCAACTGGTATTTCCGATCCTTCTCAGTTTTTGGAACACCACAACCGCCTTCCGTGACACATACTCCACATGTTTAAGAAAGCTCATCCTATCATCCATGATGACTCCCAGATATTTAAATTCCTGTACATACTTTATCGAGCGTCCCCCGAAGCGCACAGTAGGGGATCTTTGCAGTTTCCCTTTTACAACCATTATCTTGGTCTTTTCTACGGANGGGATCTTTGCAGTTTCCCTTTTACAACCATTATCTTGGTCTTTTCTACGGAGAACTGTAGTTTCACTTTTTTAGACCATTCCCAGGTATTTTCCATTATTATGGTTGCTTTTGATTCCAGTTATTTTCGTGAGTTTCCTGACACTAACACCAAACCATCATCTGCATAACCATACACTGTGCACCCCAAGGGGAGTTCCAATTCCAGGAATCCATCAAAAAGAACGTTCCATAGGATTGGTCCTACGACCGAACCCTGAGGACATCCCTTAGTCAACTTTTTCCTGACTTGCATGCTCTTATTGGAGTAAATACTCTATCTGTTAGTAAAGAAGTCCTGGACAACCTTGTAAATGTTCGCAGGACATTTCTTCATCTTCAGTCTATGCATCACNATCTGTTAGTAAAGAAGTCCTGGACAACCTTGTAAATGTTCGCAGGACATTTCTTCATCTTCAGTCTATGCATCACCTCCGGCCACCAGGCATTGTCAAAGGCTCCCGAGATGTCAAGGAAGACAGCCATTATATATTTCTGCGGGGTCTCTCTTATTTTCTTCATGACATCTGCAAGCGCGAAGTCGGTCCCCGTACCTCTTCTGAACCCATATTGGGATTCATTCAACATTCCTTCAGCTTCTAGAGCCATTATGAGCCTTCGGTTTATTAACTTTTCATAGACTTTGCCTAGTGCCGGAAGCAATGTTAATGGCCTGTATGATTTGGGGTCATCCAGGTCCTTCTTATTTTCTTTGTTCAATATTCTCAGCAAGCCCATCTTCCAGGGGGAGGGAAACACTCCGGTTTGGAGACAGTCATTTACTATGTCTAAAAGAATATTCTTTATACGAGAGAAACACCTTTTCAGGATCTCTGTAGTTATTCTGTCGATTCCAGGAGCCTTACCGNAATATTCTTTATACGAGAGAAACACCTTTTCAGGATCTCTGTAGTTATTCTGTCGATTCCAGGAGCCTTACCGTTCTTCATCTTATACATAACCACAGTAAGCTCCTCCATATTGAAATCGGGAGCATCTTATTCCACAGATGGTGTAGCCATGGACTGCCTCTTAGCGGAGTGTGCCTCCCCCTCATCTTCCAGAGAGTCATCAGGAAGGAGCGCGTGGAGCAGAGCTTCCATAGATTTCTGCTGGTCCAAGATTAGGTTGCCATTTATCTTCATACACGGAGGTGGTATCGTTTTCTTCAACTTGTTCGCCGCAAGTTTATATACCATGCCGAACGGGTCCTCGTTTCCCATTTTCGTGACGAAATCTTCCCATGATTTTGTCTTCTTTTTCCTGACTCATCTGAAGTAAGCCTCCTTTTTGATCTTATAACTGCTTGAGAACTGCTTCCTCTCCTCTTCCCTTAGTCTGTGGAGATGTCTTCTATCACGTCTGAGCGCCTTACGTTCACGTTCCAATTCTTCGTCCCACCAGGACGAGTTAGGAAGGCCCTTGGTTGTTTTGCGCAGGTTCTCTTCACACGTCTCCTGAATAATCTGGGTCAATTGCTCGACTCGGTCATCCAGGGTTCCCATGATGTTGTATGAGCTTAGCTTACTCTGCAGGGCCCGGTGAAAAGTCGGCCAGTCTGCCATATTATCAATATAGCGAATCTCTCTTTCCATTGGTTCCAGTTCACTATAACCACCTCCATGTATCTCGAACGTGATCAGTCTATGATCGCTCGAACTTTCATCCAAAACAGTCCAGTGTCTTATGTTGTTGTATACTTTTCTGTTTGTCACAGTGATATCCAAATACGATTCTGTTTCGTGGGCCTGCGAGACGAATGTCGGGAGTTCACCTTCCTGATTCGCCNCACAGTGATATCCAAATACGATTCTGTTTCGTGGGCCTGCGAGACGAATGTCGGGAGTTCACCTTCCTGATTCGCCACATCCAAATCATTCGTAAGAATGAATTGGCTAACCATCTCCCCTGCCTAATCAGTGACAGGGGAGTGCCATAATTCTGATTTGCCATTTACATCTGCTCCCATAATTAGTGGTTTTTCCCTTAATGTGTTGACAATGATCTCCCATCTGTCAATGTGTGTCTGTGTGTCATCCCCGAACTGAAAGTACGAGGAAACCAACCAGCATTCTGTTGTACCTTTAATGACTTGTACACATGTGTGGTGCGGATCAGATCCACTCGACATCATAGTAATGTTCATATCTTTGTTGGCTCCCAGCACCCCAGCCCAAGGGGACACACCACCAGTAAACACCTCACCCCGCAGGCCCACAACTTTATCAAAGGGCACATACGGCTCCTGAAACAAGACAATGTCAAGATTCTGCTCCACCACGATCCTATTCAGCTCAGCCGCCACAGCTGCCGACCGCTGCATATTTAACTGCCCAACTTTTATTGTGTTACACACCATAATCTATACGAGAGAGTTCCACAGACAGGGCTCTCTGGTATGCCGGGCAATCACGAGAGTCCACTCTGTGATCATGTGGTAGTCATTTTTTTGTGATAATTGGCACATATGCCAATTAAATTTATTTCCTTCTTCTTAAGGCAGTTCTTAAATTCATGACCCTGGTCGCCGCAACATGAGCAGGTGGATTCGGTCTCTCTGCATTTGCCAGCAATGTGCCCCCATTGCTGGCATTTGTAACACCTCGACAGCGATATATAGTCCTTCACTCTACAGCTGTCGTAACCCACATAAACTCTCTCCTTATCAATAAGGGCATTCCTTGTTTGTGGATCGCATTGCAATACCACATTCACCCTGTCCGTGTCCCGTCTCCCAGTTCTGTGACTTACTGTCACTGCCTTTACAAAACTTTGTAAGTTATGGCCTCCACAAGTTCCAGTAAAGTTTTGCCTAAAGATCGTTTCAGGTAGTCCTATACCATCCTCATTACGAGGCACGTCATATATAACGATCTTAGGCCCATGTCTCTTAGGTGCCTCTAACTTAAGGCCCAATGCCTGGATCTTTGTGGCATTGCTGAATGTTTCCAGGGTTTTGTCATCCCCTGCTTCCACCATAACGCCACCGCCTCTAATGCCACGCATATTTCTAATTTGCAGCCCGTCTTCCTTCGGGTTGAAACCACTCTTTATCTTATTCCTTGTCTCCATACTGGTGACTCCTTCACTTTCCGGATACAAAATGACCACTTTCTTTGCAGGTCTTGGTTTCAAAGCCTCAGTTCCAGCTGCCTGCGCATAACTATTTATCACTGGAACCATCAGTTTATCTTACTTGAGGATCTCTTGCCTCGGGGCTTGCATTTTCTCCCTTTGTCTTAGCATTCCAATAAGTTTGCAGTTTCCCATTAAGACTTCATCTACGTTGCTTTGCAGTTGACTCAGTCTTGGGATTAGCCATTTGGACTGCGTGGAGTTTATTTTGGAACTCTTGTTGAGAATCCACTCCATCATTCTTGATATCATTTCTTTGGTGTTTTCATGTACCTTCTGTACATGTGTCTCCTCATTTGCCAGTAACACACTCTCATCTTCCTCAGATTGGAACCTTAGCTTTTTCTTGGCCCTTAAAGATTCCTAAGTTGATGTGCCAGGCATGGGTTCCGTCTCTGCGACTCCAATGGAAGCCCTTGGAGCCGAATCGGGGACCACTTCCAAATTTTGTGACTCCGGAAATATTAGTCTAGATGTCTTAAGGGGTCTGCCTTTTCTCCCTACAAGAGTAAACTCTTGAACTCCTCGAATTGNGGGAATATTAGTCTAGATGTCTTAAGGGGTCTGCCTTTTCTCCCTACAAGAGTAAACTCTTGAACTCCTCGAATTGCAGCCATTAAATCAGGTTCCTCATCTGAGGAAGAAGATTCGTTGCCTTCAGATCCTTCAGTTTCTAGATGGCCTTCAACTGTTCTGTCCTCCTCTTCGGGCTCACCCTTATATTTTTCATTGTAGAGCTCTTGGATCCAAGAGTCTACCGCACTCATTTTCACGCCTTGAATGCATTTCCCAATTTTCTTATGGATCCTCTTCAATACTGTTGGCATGGAAAATCTCTCCCAGTTGAACTGCGGATCCGCCAGACGCTTGATAGCCGCCTCTGCTGTATCTCGTGCAATGTACTCATCTTTGAGAAAATAGGTGAGACGCTTCCTCTTCTCCTTGAGAGTTTTATGTTTCTCTTCCAAATCTATGCCTAGTGTAGCAGCCACTGCTGGGTTCAGCTGTACACGAGGGCTTGAAGACATCATAGTGTTCCCGCGGCTGCAGGACCCCCACTATGGGGACTTATCACTAAACACAAGTCTCCTACTGTTAGCTTACTTTTGTAAGTCCTCACAGTAACAACANCCCACTATGGGGACTTATCACTAAACACAAGTCTCCTACTGTTAGCTTACTTTTGTAAGTCCTCACAGTAACAACACAATACACTTCACTACACAAGTATTTTACTAAGTCTCTAATGTGTGCTCACCAAAGCAAGTACTCACACTACACACATTACATACATAAATGGAATTAACAAAACCCTCAGTCCATCACACTAGTCAAGCCTCAGAGCAGCCTGAGGCCGTAGGCCTCAGACTGGCTTGTATCCCTTTTCTCCCTCTTGGCCGTCCACAGGGAATCCCACTAGGGGAATTATGGCCACGCACAGACTATGTCCGGTGGACTAATNTCTCCCTCTTGGCCGTCCACAGGGAATCCCACTAGGGGAATTATGGCCACGCACAGACTATGTCCGGTGGACTAATGACCTATAGCCCGTTGATCCACCCGGCCGGCGCAGAGGCGGGGAGATAGTGTGCCGCGTTGTCCTCTTCAACTTCCCAGTAATCTGTTCGGTATCAGAGGGCAACCAGAGCAACTTCTTTTCCAATTCAATTCAAAGTGGAAATACTCACTAATGGCTTGATCTCAGGCCACACTTTCCGGTGCGGTACCCCGAGAACACATGCAAACGAGATGTTTCTATGTAGCCTAGGGTTGAAAGTGAACAGACATGGAAAACAGCAACGTATTTAATTTGACCCAGTGGGCAGAATTCGTCCACAAAATCGACAAGTTTGAGCTGCATTGCTACCAGCTGTATCTGACAGGCCCCTACACCCTCGGGGATGATGTTGGAATACCGATACAGCATCAAGATATTTACACCCTGCCTTCGCAATCATTCCTGCGCATTCGAGGTACGCTCAAGAAAGAGACGGGAACCTCCCCAACCCAAAGTCTTCTTTCGCAATCGTATACTCCACCTTTTCGAGCGAGTAATGTACACTGGAGAGCCAAAAAAAACTGGTGTAGGCGTGCGTATGCAAATAACAGAGGTGTGGTACCAACCAGAGTAACGCGATGCGGTCGACAGCGCCTATATAAGAAAAAAAGCATGTGACAAAGTTGCTAGATTGGTTACTGCTGCTACAATGGCAGGTTATCAAGATTTAAGTGAGTTAAAACGTGGTGTTATAGTCGGCGCACGAAAGATGGTACATAGCATCTCCGAGGTAGCGATAAAATTTGGATTTTCGCGTACAACCATTTCACGGTGTACCGTGAATATCTAGAATCCGGTAAAACATCAAATCTTCGACATCGCTGCAGCCGGAAAAAGAACGTGAACGAACGGGACACACTACGACTGACGAGAATCATTAAACGTGACAGACGTGCAACCCTACTCAAATTGGCGCAGATTTCAATGCTGGGGAATCAACAAGTGCCAGCGCGCGAACTATTCAATGGACCATCATTTATATGGACTTTCGGAGCCGAAGGCCCACTCGTGTACCGTTGTTGACTGCACGACACAAAGATTTACGCCTCGCCTGGGCCCACCAACACCATCATTGGACTGTTGATGGCTGGAAACACGTTGCCTGGTCTGACGAGTCTCGTTTCCAATTGTATCGGGCGGATGGACGTGTACGGGTATGGAGACATCCTCATGAATCCATGGACCCTACATGTCAACAGGGGACTGTTCAAGCTGGTGGAGGCTCTGTCATGGTATGGGACGTGTGCAGTTGGTGTGAAAGGAGACCCCTGATACATCTAGATACGACTCTGACAGGTGACAGATACGTAAGCATCCTGTCCGATCACCTGCACCAATTCATGACCATTGTGCATTTTGATGGACGTGGACACATCCAGCAGGAAAATGCGACACCCTACACGTCGAGAGTTGCTACCGAGTGGCTCCAGGAACACTTTTCTGACTTTAGACACTAACATTGGCCTCCTAAGTTACCAGCTATGAGCACTATTTATTTAGCATATCTGGGATGCCTTGCAACATGCTGTTCAGAAGAGATCTCCACCGCCTCACACTCCTATGGATTTGAGTACTTCCCTGCAGGATTAATGGTGTGAATTGCCTCCTGCATACCTTCAGTCATTAGTCGAGTCCATGCCACGACCTCTTGCGGCCCTTCTGGGTGCTCGCGGGAGCCCTTCACGATATTAGGCAGGTATACCAGTTTTTTTTTGGCTCTTCAGTGCACGAACAGAATGGTGCTACTATTGACGAAATGCATGATGTGGGCATAAGCACCAACATAAAAAACTACCTCCCGCTCCTGCCTAACAATGTCGTCATGGTAAAAATGTCAAACTGGGAAATTATAGGCAGATACAAAGTTCTGATCCTTGCAGAAGGTAAGTTCGAGGTGTCCGTGCCACTATCGATGCTACTTGATTTCGCCTAAGATTATAGGAAGATAATTATAGGTGCCAAGCAAGAACTGGTGATAATGCTAGCCACCTCGCATCTCGACGCAGTGTTGGGAGCCAGAGAAAACCCGCAGTCTGTGGCTGTAACCCTGACCAACATGACTTCGAGCACCAGCGAACGAATGAAGCTACTGAAATATGTCAAGAATGATAAAATCATCGACATAACCTTCAGAAGTTTGAGTTTGGTTACTTGGCCGCTCCTGTAATGTGCCACGTGAAACCACTGGTCGTGAAGACATTTTCAAGCATGGAAAAACCTCGCTATGTCATATTGTCATTTCAAACGAACCAGCAACACAACATCTCGGCAGAAAATTCTACCTCCAACCACTGCAATTTCCAGGGCATAAAGATATTCTTCAATAGTGAAAGCTATCTATATGTGGATTATAACACCTCCTTCGACCAAGAAGGATTTACTTTGCCATATTATCTAAACACTCAGTTTCNTATCTATATGTGGATTATAACACCTCCTTCGACCAAGAAGGATTTACTTTGCCATATTATCTAAACACTCAGTTTCAAGCCTCCTACTAACAGCACGAGTCCTAGCCTGTCTTGAGCCCAGAAAGATTAAGTGAAAAGGTGTCATTACTGGTCTTTGACACTTTCAAACCAAACGAACGAGTTCAAAATGGCATGGTGGATTGTCGTATAGAAATTATTTCAAAGGAAAACATGACTGCGAACAGTGCTGCTTGCTGTTTAATTTTGCACGACAGAGTGGTGAGCTACGACTGCTCTTCGGGGCTGGTGAACATGGTGAGCTAAGCATATATAAATAGGATGATCACTGCTTCTCACATCAGTTGGTATCAGGATGTACTGTAATCTGCAATGCTTCCAGACCCAGAGCGGTTATGTGCTCAAGGATATCGCAGTGTCCTACGATGACGATGGAAAATGCGCACTTGATCCTTCCACTCCCCCCCCCCCTCCGCCTCATTCGTGGAAACTCTTGGACGAGAATAGCAAGAAGACGAACGACTGGCTGACCAAGTACTATCACGGACTGGAGTGTGATGAAGGCAAGATTCTTTACCACCAAGTAGGAAACGTGCTGCGCGACTTGCTGATGCAGTATCAGCAAGGAACGATTTACGTGATAAGGTCCGAGCAGAAAAAATGGCTGAGCGAGTCATTGTATACAGTTTCATCTCAGAAGATGGATATCTGCGCACATACACTGAAACCTGCGATGGTAGCGGCATGCAGAATTGGAATATTGTGCGCATTATCCAGTCGTCTACGAACCAATGCAGTTTAAATTGAACTGTCCGGGATTATAAGCCTGCATCATGTTCCACATGATGCTGCAGACACAGCGACCCTTCACCATCGTCCATCACATCGGCCCAGATGCCTGCTATCATCCACGCACCAAACTGTACCATGGAGCTACCCTAGGCACGTCACGAACCTTCCCAGCATCCCAGGCCCAAGAAAGATGCTGCCAGCCAGATGACCAGATGCCGCCGAGTACAGTGTCGGTGCCAGACTAGTTGATTCTGCCTCCATCTCGGGAAACAAACCTGCACCTACTCGTCGATGTCACCCAGCAGTATATATTCCTGGAGTTGTGCATGCTGGACCTGCTGTTGGCGGTGGTCCCATCATTGGCGAGGTGGAATTTGTGGAGTCAACTGTTAAATATGTGCAATATCTGCAGTGTGGCCATTATGAGGTGGATGACCAACTGGGGCCGGGGGTGTGAGTGGTCGAGACGATGGACATTGCCATCATCTTGAGACTCATGCTGCCTATCGCGAGAAGCGAATGCTTACCAGCATTCGCGAACTGCTTGGCCTTGCATGCGACAGTCTACTAAAATAGTGCAATGTTTACATTTTTTCAGCTAATCAGAGACAAAAATATATATGGAATAGTTACAATTTCGAAAAATTAAGATGGCCTATGCTTGTATTTTGCATTCTGTATTGACTGAGTACTAAATAACTAGTGTATGAAAATGTATTTCAGGGTTTTATTTATTTTTTCCTTTTGTATTTTTTCAATATCAAAATTTTTTACTGAATCTTGTATGAGAATAAAATATATTTTCAATAAACACATTTTTTTAGTAACTTCCAAAAGAGGGAAAATTTTGATAAAAGGGAATGAAAATATTTTCTGGGGCCACTCCCGGATTTCCGTGCCGGATGATGACACAGGTCGGTGAGTTTTCTCGGGGATCACGCGTTTCCCCCGCCATTTCATTCCGGCACTGCTCCACATTCACCANACACAGGTCGGTGAGTTTTCTCGGGGATCACGCGTTTCCCCCGCCATTTCATTCCGGCACTGCTCCACATTCACCACGCGTCACTCTCATCGGCTTTCCTGACCACGGGAGGTAAATCGTTGTGGGGGTTTACTATCTTTTAAAATGTATTCTGCCATAATTAGCTAATTTTCATCTTTGACTTACATAGTATATAATATCACTAAGAGGATTAAATAACTGTAATGTCAGGGGTCTGCATTTTTTTGTTTATCATTCGGAATAGACCGGAATTAATTATTGATGAATTATGATGTTCTGAGAATTACTACAGACGTGATAGTAGTAGGCCTACTAAAAGTAAAACGATAACTGTATCTAAAATATAATTAAGTAATTTTCATTGCACTAACAAAGTTAATTTTTCAATATTAATCTCAAATATATACATAATGGCAAAAATATATAATTCCAATATGATGACTATATGACCCCCTAAAACACGTAACAAGAATCGTCTAAAAAAAAAGGAGTGACTTGGATTCAGTGTGTTTAGAAATAAAGGGTCGTGAATTTCTTTCCCCATGATAAATATTTACCCTGTACATCATCTGTGGAATATTAATTCACCGGTTGAGGTTCCTGGCCAGGAAACGAACAGCTACATACAGTCGTGAAGAAACACAGCTCAGTATGGAAGCAGCCATCAGACGCTATAGTTCTGTAATATGCTGCCGGAATAACTTACAGGCTGTTCACGATAAACTGGGCACTTTTGAAAGCCCTGCTTAAGATATACTTTTAAGCATATTGTGTATTCTTCCACCACATTTAAAATTAACATTGAAAACCTAATGTTATTCAAATGAAAGCAGGAAATTGTTAGCCAAGTTAAAATTTTACAAATTGGTTAATTCTTAGTCTCACAAGCATTGGAATAACCGGCGGGTTTTCTAGGGAATCTCACATTTGCCCCGCCCCTTCATTCCAGCGCTGCTCCACACACTCACCTCGTGTAGACATCGTCGGCTCTCAAGACCTCGATAATAGGAGCAGTCCAAATCTCTTTCACTCACTCTTAATTTTTTAAATATATAATTTTAAATAATTTTTAAATAATATTAAATTTGAATGGTTTTGCTAACCCTTTCTTATACACATATTTTATAGTTTCAGGTGTTGCTGTACTCAAGACGGTACAATACTTGTTTCGTTGTCACTGTTCAGCTTCAGTAATATGAATCCATTATAACTTAGACAAGTAAGACTTCCAGGTTATTGATCATTCCATACCCACAGGTTATTGATCATTCCAGACCAAAATTTGCATTAACATGCATAACGTACACAATCTGGACTAGGGGCTAAGTTAATTTTTTCAGGTGAAATAAATAAATATTTTTTTGTTCCGGAGACGAGGTGAGTTAAGTCTATTCTGCCCTGCCAAGCCACACGGCTCTCTCACGGTGTCGCCTTCACAGTGCAACAACGGACAGTGCGTGCATTACCTCTGCCGGTGGTGTGAAATTTCGCAGTCGTAGCGTGAGATGGTGTCGCTCCACGCGTGACGAGGCCATGAGGTCTCACACCGTGCACTACTTCTACTCGCTGTACCTGGCCGGCAAATGTCTCGGGGTCAATAAATTCTTTCTAAAACTGAAATTACAAAATGTGANCTGCCCTGCCAAGCCACACGGCTCGCTCACGGTGTCGCCTTCACAGTGCAACAACGGACGGTGCGTGCATTACCTCTGCCGGTGGTGTGAAATTTCGCAGTCGTAGCGTGAGATGGTGTCGCCCCACGCGTGACGAGGCCATGAGGTCTCACACCGTGCACTGCTTCTACTCGCTGTACCTGGCCGGCAAATGTCTCGGGGTCAATAAATTCTTTCTAAAACTGAAATTACAAAATGTGACGACACTCTTAGCGATTTTTTTAGTATTAAAACTGCGATAATAACTAATAATCCGCGGTAGCATGCCAATATTTGCTTTTTATTATAAATGAAAAATGTTATTGNGACGACACTCTTCGCGATTTTTTTAGTATTAAAACTGCGATAATAACTAATAATCCGCGGTAGCATGCCAATATTTGCTTTTTATTATAAATGAAAAATGTTATTGAAACAATTTTTTAGTTTAAATAATAGTTATGGTTACATGTTGCTGGGAAGGATGGGGAAGAGGCGCCCCTGCCTGTGACGTCAACCGATTTGGTTGGCCCAAATTCGCCTGGTATTTTCGTACTGCTATCATCCCTACATAGTTTATAAGAACATAAGTAGGGTGGGAGGCAAAGTCAAGCAATAAAAATTCCTGGCCAAAAATCGATACCTTATATTTCACATAGTTCCTGACAAAATAAGTATCACTGAAAGGAGGGCAAGTCGGTCAGTGAAAATGCTTGGCCAGGAGGGAGGGGAAGTCTCCCATGGTGGTCCTTACTCTGGCGGTACTATATTCCTTAAATCACTCCGCGCCTCCCCACCATTTCGCTAGGATATATAAAGGATGGAGCATCCCCAAATCCCCAGTCAGGACTCCCCGCCTTCACCCACGGCGTGGAGATCCTGATGTCAGCGCGGAAGAGTGAAGATGGAGTAGGTGCCATGACTGTGCTGCCCACTTCGCTGACTTCCACGACGAGAAGCAGGGGGGCCCTGCATTCTACAGCTGCTGTCAATATTATTGTGGACGTGCGCCTGCGCAGAAATATTGACAGCAGTCTCCACTCAAGGGCGCTTGCGCGCACAGAGACTTTCTCGTCTAGAGTTTCATAACCCACATTAAATAGCATGTTACCCACACCTGCTGCCTCCTTTAGCATTTTTAATGCATGATAAAGTTTTGAACTTCTTTCCTGTCGAGAGGGTTTTTACTGTGTCTATGCAGGTTTTTCCCCTCTCCCTTCTTAGAAATAGCTCAACCAATCACACTTAGGGATGCAGTCATGGCCACAAACCTGGCCATGGCTGCTTTATCCCTCTTTGCCACAATGCATGCCTCCTTTCCTAAATTCCCTCCCATGTAGGCGTATGGAGCTTAGCCCTGAGACGCAACACAGTCCAGACCTACCCCCGGACAACTGTTAGTAAAAAAAATCTCCCACTCTGATATCAGGGCTTGTCGTCTGCATATCTGAGTACCCTCCTACTTCGTCGGTATTTCGTGCTTGGAGAGAGATTGCGAGGTTTCACGGTCGCCTTCCAGTTTTGCNCTAAATTCCCTCCCATGTAGGCGTATGGGGCTTAGCCCTGAGACGCAACACAGTCCAGACCTACCCCCGGACAACTGTTAGTAAAAAAAATCTCCCACTCTGATATCAGGGCTTGTCGTCTGCATATCCGAGTACCCTCCTACTTCGTCGGTATTTCGTGCTTGGAGAGAGATTGCGAGGTTTCACGGTCGCCTTCCAGTTTTGCTTCGAGTAAGTTCTCGCTAAGGTATGTTATTTCTAATTCTTTTATCATCGAGTTTTATGCATTCTTGTTAATTTTGTTTGCTAACGAGCTCTTTAATTTATTTGTTATCACATTTTATGTAGAATGTTTGCTAATTAGCACTTTAGTTGTAAAATAAATAACTGATTCAGTTTCTTGTTAATTTGTTTGGCAACGAGCACTCTAACTTAAAATTAATTAACTGTTGCAGTTTCCGGTTTATTTGTTTGGCAATGAGTTCTCGATTTTTTTAAACAAAGTGTTATGCTTACGATTTTAAAATTAAATTGTTTTGTGTGCTTACTGAATGTTACAATGCAAATTTATTAACGATGTTTATTTTATTTTGTGCAGTGATTAGCAGCCAGTATGCCAACACCTTGCCAAAGGTTCATTCTTGGCCTGTCAATCGACATTGGAACAAGTCTGCACCGACTGTCAGTTCTCGCGGGTAACAAATTCTTCTGAAATTAAGTACTAGCACCGATGAGATAATTAAAAGTTATGAATTTTTTTAAACATTCATTGATGCTTTGTAGGTCTTAGCAGCCAGTACACAGATCCTGTAAATTCCTGGAGTTGCTGATTTGCCGTCTTGCGGTCAAGTCTGTACGTCCGTAAGTAAACCACAGCATCTTCGTGCTAATACAGGCAGTGANCTGATTTGCCGTCTTGCGGTCAAGTCTGTACGTCCGTAAGTAAACCACAGCATCTTCGTGCTAATACAGGCAGTGAGTATTTACGACCACATGACAAATATTTTTGCGTGTGCTTGTTAAACTTTTTTTTACATTTGCGATGAACTTGGGTCCAGGCGAATCTAACAACATTATCCTGTTTTAAAGCTTAAATTCCACTGATGAAATATGTTTTCATATTGTTGAAATTAAAAAAAAAGTTTTGCTACACAGTGTATAAATATTTTTGGGGACAGAGTAGTTACACAGGCTTTGTTAACACATGTATTGGCGTATTATTTATTCTTTTTTCCAGCTTCAACATCAGTTTGTTTTGTATAAACCTACCATTACCAGATTACTAATATTATTCGTGCCCGTATGTTGCCGGTTTTTTGCTGAAGTCTACAGCATGGAAGGCGGACATGTCGATATAGGAACTTCGGGGGATTTCCAACTTCCTTCGCCTCCTTCTGTCTCTGGCGTAAGTGCAATTCCGCAGCAAATATTTTTTGTAAGAAACAACGGATTGAGGCACGAGAGGATNCTTCTGTCTCTGGCGTAAGTGCAATTCCGCAGCAAATATTTTTTGTAAGAAACAACGGATTGAGGCACGAGAGGACCTGCATTAATAACCCTAGCAGGAAAGAGGAGCAAGTCTACGAGAAGTGCAGGTTGCAGATTGGGCGGAAGGATGAAATTAAGTGACATTTGTGAAACTGGAATGGCACAGTGCAGCAGANAAGTGCAGGTTGCAGATTGGGCGGAAGGATGAAATTAAGTGACATTTGTGAAACTGGAATGGCACAGTGCAGCAGAAAGCAGCTGGCAACTGAAAATTTTGTAATGCTACATTTGCCAACACAGCAGATGCCCTAAGGGACGAAAAGGGGTGCAAGTTCAACCCGGATAATAAGATTTTTGCCTGCGAGGACTGTGGGTAAGAATATTCCAGAGCAGAAAAGCTGAAAGAGCATGCCAATAAGTGTGAAGGCCCAGCCGATAAGGCCAGACGTGTTGTTTCCACCCAGCAACAGCCAGCACCAGTACCAGCACCAGCACCAGCAACTCGAATGAGGATCGTCGCGGGGGCCGGACACCCGACGGCCCACGGATTTGTGTTGGCCGAGATGGTCTTTAGGGGTAACTTGAAAACATATGTGGCAGAAAATACAAGTGACCAGGCCAAGTACTTGTACACATATGTGTAAAAAATGAAACAGAGTATCATCGACTATCTGCAGGAAGAAGTAATTAAAAATGGACCAATAAAATTTAATTTGTTCTTGGAATGTGACTATGGTAAACTTGAGTCCCATGAAAATGAAGTAGACCAGCGTGCCTTCAATTCANTAATTTGTTCTTGGAATGTGACTATGGTAAACTTGAGTCCCATGAAAATGAAGTAGACCAGCGTGCCTTCAATTCCAAAACATTTGCCTTTTTACCATGAATATGATGTGGAAGAAACTGTGGTCGGCCAGCTTAATCAAGATATACCAAGAAGAGGAGTATATGACAAAGGGATCTGGATGGACACNAAGAAACTGTGGTCGGCCAGCTTAATCAAGATATACCAAGAAGAGGAGTATATGACAAAGGGATCTGGATGGACACTCACAGTAGTAAAGAGAATGCAGCTCAGAATAAATAAACTGCACCCCCTGCGCACATCCAGCTACATTGATTTGCCAGTGCCAATAAAAACAGAGAAGCCATGATAAACCCTAAAACGAGGATCACGAGTGCTTCAAGTGGGCCATACTCACTTGATACATTAAATGCTGGAATCCTGAAAATTTAAATAATGGATACAGAGAACTGGAAAGCAAGTTCAACTTCGATGGCATCGAGTTCCCCATGCTTCTGCATCAGATATCGAAATTTGAAAATCAAAATCCTGGAGTGATGGCAAATATATTTATTCTCAATGATGAAATAAAGGTGGCACGAAGACGAGTCTATAATGAAGAGAAGCCCATATATTTCGATCTCCTCCTCTTCACCACCGAAGACAATGCACACTACACATACATAAAGAACTTTTCTAAATTGGCGAGCTCACAATTGACAGCACATGGCCACAAGATCCATATTTGGAAAAGGTGTTTTACATGCTATGATCCCAGGCTGCGAGTGCCAGAAAATACAGGCGAAGAGATGTTGGCAGAGTACAAAAAATATTGCAGTCCTCATGCTCCTGCACATATTGAAATGCCGAGCCATGACAAGAAGGGAAGAAGGCCAACACTAAAATTCAATAATTATCGTAATGTCGTCATATATGCCGATTTAGAGGCCATGCTCCTGCCTGTTAAAACCTGCCAGGCCGACGCCCAGACATCCAGAATGCACTTTTATCAGAAGCATGAGGCCTATAGATTTTGCTATTATGTTCAAGTCGACCATGGCATCATACCTGCCCCAAAACTACAAGTCTACCAATGGGGCCGAAAATTTACACTCGGGAAGATGCCGCCAAGAAATTTATTGAAGAGATTGTGGATATTGGAAATGAAGTGAAGGAAATTTATGAAACAAGTGAACCCATGAAGCCGCTCAGCAACTTGGAACTATTGAATCGTACTATGACAGATACCTGCTGCTACTGCAAAGAAAAATTTACACAAACAACTGGAAGGTAATGGACCACGACCACTTCACTGGAAACTACATTGGGGCCTCCTGCAATAACTGCAACAAACTCTGCCGCCATCCAAAAAGACTACTTGTGTTACTCCACAACCTGACATGACGAGAACTTTATAATAAAGCATCTGGGATACGACGAAGATAATATATTCATCATGCCGCAGACAGAAGAGAAATTAATCACGTTCTCGAAATCGTGGGGGCGATATTCACACTCAAATTCATCGACACCTTTCACTTCATGTCCGTCAGCCTTGCCGCCTTCGCCGAAAACCTGCCAAGAGACAAGCTGAAAAATACAGTGAAGTTCTTCATTCCAGACGAGCTGGAATTATAAGTGAGAAAGGGAGTGTTTCCCTATGGTTACATAGACAGCCTGCAGAAGCTTGAAGATGCGCAGATGCCTCCCAGCGATAAATTTGACAACAGATTGATGGACACGGCCATAAGTTAAGAAGACTATGCTCATGCACTTTTAAGTTCAGGAAAGAATCAACTGTATGTCAATAGAAGATTATTCTAACATTTATTGAAAACTGATGTTTTGTTTTTTATCAGATGTATTTGAAAACTTTAGGAAACTGCCTGGAAACCTATGGCCTGGATTGTGTCCGTTACATGAGCGCGTCAGGCTTCTCGTTCGATGCAATGTTGAAGCTCACCAAGTTCGAACTGGAACTGCTAACATATTACGACAAGTATTCATTCACTGAAGAAGGCTTAAGAGGTAGAGTGGTCCAATGTGTGAAGCGTCATGCAAAAGCCAATAACAAGTTCATTCCGTCCCCGTACGATACCAGCAAGCCACCCGTCTACCTCCAGTACGTAGACTCAAACAATATTCATGGATGGTTGGGCAATGTTTTTCCCCCTCCCTGTGCGTGACTTCCAGGGGTGAGCACTGTAATCGATATCAAGGCGGTGCCAGAGGATGGCCTATTTGGCTACGTGCTGGAGGTAGACATAGAATATCCTGTGGAACTCCACGAATCGCACAAATACAGGTCCATTCTTGCCTGTCAACGAGTGTCCTCCAGGTAGCAAGGAAAAAAATTATTGACGAAGTTCCAAGTAAAGAAAAACTACATAGTGCATTATATCAACTTGAAGCAAGCAAATTAAACATAGGCTCAAAGTTAAGAAAATTCATTGTGTGCTGCAATTCGAACAAGAGGCATGGCTCAAACTCTACATCGACCTGAACATGCAAAAAAGGCAGACAGCCAGCAATAATTATGAAAATATTTTTTTANATGGCTCAAACTCTACATCGACCTGAACATGCAAAAAAGGCAGACAGCCAGCAATAATTATGAAAATATTTTTTTAAGCTTATGAACAACGCATCATTTAGACAATTTATGGAAAATAAGAGAACGAGACAAGTCATGGAATTAGTGTGTAATAAAAGAAGACTGAATAAATCGAATTCCAAGCCCACCTTGTAGTATAGGAAGATTTACGACAAAAACATATCCCTGATGAAAATAGAAAAATAAACTATATTATTTGATAAACCTATTTATACCGGATTTTCAGTGCTCGACCTTTCAAAAATTTAATGTACATGTTCCATTCCAAAATAATGAAAAATAAGTATGATGACATTTTTTTTACTATATACAGACACCGACTCATTAATTTATGAAATTGAAACACAGGATTATTATGTAGACCTGGCTGCAGACTCCATGCTCATGGAAGAGCTGGATACCAACATCTACCCACCCACTCATCCCTGCTTCTCTCCCACCAACATGAAAGTGGTGGGGAAATTTAAAGACGAGTGCGGTGGCGAACTGATGAGCGAGTTCGTGGGGCTGCATGCCAAAATGTATAGTTATACATATATGTGGCGGCAAAGTAACCAAGAAGGCAAAAGAGTCCAGAAGACAAGTCTGAAAAATAAAATTATATTTGAATATTACAAAAGAGTGTTGGAGCAGCAGCAAGTCGTGCATGTAACAATAAATAATATAATATCATACCACCACGAAGTTTACACCCAGTGCATGGACAAGACCTCGCTCACATGGCAGGACAACAAGAGACAGATATTGTATGGTAGAATACTAACAAAGCCATATGGATATGAGAATTAAAAAAAAAGTTTCCTGCAATATAATATGGCAATATTGGGTAGAAATTAAGAAGAGAAGAAGAAAAGATAAGCATGTTAGTATTTATATCCATATAAGCATATGGTGTTGTATGTATGTATAATTTTGAATTATGTAGCTGCTACTGACAACACACACACATGTATGGGTCCTGACACACTGCCACAGATGTCATCATGAGATAAATTGTGCCACCACCAGTAATTTTGACTATAGATTGTTGCAATTAGCATTTCACTTCGGGAATTTCGCTTGTGCGCTCCTGCACGGGGATTTAGGGCTGATACTTCTGTTTGGGCCTTCGACGAGGGTTTACAACCAATTCCTGGGGGTTCCAACCCTTATCCTTTACTGGGGTTGTGGAGGTGAGATATTTTTTAGTNATGGCTCAAACTCTACATCGACCTGAACATGCAAAAAAGGCAGACAGCCAGCAATAATTATGAAAATATTTTTTTTAGCTTATGAACAACGCATCATTTAGACAATTTATGGAAAATAAGAGAACGAGACTAGTCATGGAATTAGTGTGTAATAAAAGAAGACTGAATAAATCGAATTCCAAGCCCACCTTGTAGTATAGGAAGATTTACGACAAAAACATATCCCTGATGAAAATAGAAAAATAAACTATATTATTTGATAAACCTATTTATACCGGATTTTCAGTGCTCGACCTTTCAAAAATTTAATGTACATGTTCCATTCCAAAATAATGAAAAATAAGTATGATGACATTTTTTTTACTATATACAGACACCGACTCATTAATTTATGAAATTGAAACACAGGATTATTATGTAGACCTGGCTGCAGACTCCATGCTCATGGAAGAGCTGGATACCAACATCTACCCACCCACTCATCCCTGCTTCTCTCCCACCAACATGAAAGTGGTGGGGAAATTTAAAGACGAGTGCGGTGGCGAACTGATGAGCGAGTTCGTGGGGCTGCATGCCAAAATGTATAGTTATACATATATGTGGCGGCAAAGTAACCAAGAAGGCAAAAGAGTCCAGAAGACAAGTCTGAAAAATAAAATTATATTTGAATATTACAAAAGAGTGTTGGAGCAGCAGCAAGTCGTGCATGTAACAATAAATAATATAATATCATACCACCACGAAGTTTACACCCAGTGCATGGACAAGACCTCGCTCACATGGCAGGACAACAAGAGACAGATATTGTATGGTAGAATACTAACAAAGCCATATGGATATGAGCATTTAAAAAAAAGTTTCCTGCAATATGATATGGCCATATTGGGTAGAAATTAAGAAGAGAAGAAGAAAAGATAAGCGTGTTAGTATTTATATCCAATATAAGCATATGGTGTTGTATGTATGTATAATTTTGAATTATGTAGCTGCTACTGACAACACACACACATGTATGGGTCCTGACACACTGCCACAGATGTCATCATGAGAGAAATTGTGCCACCACCAGTAATTTTGACTATAGATTGTTGCAATTAGCATTTCACTTCGGGAATTTCGCTTGTGCGCTCCTGCACGGGGATTTAGGGCTGATACTTCTGTTTGGGCTTCGATGAGGGTTTACAACCAATTCCTGGGGGTTCCAACCCTTATCCTTTACTGGGGTTGTGGAGGTGAGATATTTTTTAGTNGAGGGTTTACAACCAATTCCTGGGGGTTCCAACCCTTATCCTTTACTGGGGTTGTGGAGGTGAGATATTTTTTAGTTACGACATTTTGGTCCATTGTAACCACTAAAGGCAGTATTGTTCTTACCACCCTATCTATCTACTTTTTGTCTATTATTTTTTATCTCTATCTACAATTCTTTCGTTCACTGACTTTCGGCTGTTTTATTTATTCTTGTTGTCTCTTCTGTCCAAGTTGTTCTAATGTCCTAGGTTGGTACAATTTTCGGCATTGTAACCCGCATATACAGCTCATTCTTGCAGCACCATGGACATTAAAAATATATGTTTTATATCTCAGTAGTACTGTAAGAGTGTACTGTAGTGCTCCATCCCCACCCGGAGACCCGTTCACATGGTTGCTTTAGCACCCATGCGGGTGGTAAAGTGGGAGGGCGATGCCAAATATTATACCAGTTTCAGACAAAAGGATGGATGAGGGGTTCCAAACCCAAGGATGGATGAGCAGTTCCAAACCATTTGCTAGATGGCCAGTTTCAAAACCGAAGGATGGATGGATTACTGGTACAAGAAAAAGAAATGTATTTAATAAAAAAAAATTATCTGTAAATAAAAACTAAATAATAAAACATTTAATAAACATGTGTTTTATTTCTAAGGTACACCTTTTCATAATATTTTTCAAAAGAAAAAAATATAATTAAAATTAATTAAAACTATATGGAAAAATTCTTATTGCATGTCTATGACTATATGAAAAAAAATTCTTATTCCTGGTCTATATATGTCTCAGATAGTAAAACAACCCAAATAAAAATATTATTACTATGCATTAGATTAATCACGACAAAATATGTATTAATCTCCTGCACACACATGCTATTAGTTCTTTTAAATCCTTCTCCCAGCTCATGCCCCTATAGCCGAGTAGTCTAAGGCATCTACATGCCGACCGAAGGTTGTGCAGTTCGATAACACCCTTCTCCATACGATATTTGAGAACTGCAAAAATTAAATAAAGCAGCACCCCTAGTGACAAACTCTAGAACCAACATGGTGGCACAGCGAGAGCGACACTAGCACAATCTAGCTGCCATGNAGCACCCCTAGTGACAAACTCTAGAACCAACATGGTGGCACAGCGAGAGCGACACTAGCACAATCTAGCTGCCATGTCCATAAACAAATAAGGTGGTCGAACAACTGGCATGCCCCTTAGCAACAGCCGATTTAAACAAAATACAAGGGGAACAAGATGGTGGATAAGATGGTGGATGGCAGTAACATGATGGCAGATGGAAATAAGATGATGGATGTAAACAAGATAGTTGCTGGAAACAATATGGCAGTCAGGAACAAGTTGGTGACCGAAAACAATCTGGTGGATGTAAACNAAACAAGATAGTTGCTGGAAACAATATGGCAGTCAGGAACAAGTTGGTGACCGAAAACAATCTGGTGGATGTAAACAAGATGGCAGGTAGAAACAAGGTGGTGGATGGAAACAAGATGGCGAATGGAAACACGATAGCAAACAAAAACCAGATGGCATCTGTGATGTCATCCAAGATGGCATATCCAAGATGGTTGCAGATCAAAAAATCTGCAGCCCCTAGTCCTTGACCTCGGATCGGTCAAATCTATCTACTAGTACACTTCCAATTGTATATCTTACATTTAAATGGTTAAAGGAGAAATAGGCTACTAGTATCTAGCACATATCTATATACACAATTCAGTCTGGAGATTCATATTTACAACATAAAAAATCCTACTCTGTAAAGCCATAGGGGAAAGTATGTATACCATCTTCGCATACGATTCAATTGTCATCGGTGCAACACAAAGCCAATTTCATTATGCTCTCCATGTAAAGAGAATATTGGTGTGCTCGTATTGTGTTCATTTTAACATGCTCTGTTTTTAGTTCATCCAATGTNTCTCCATGTAAAGAGAATATTGATGTGCTCGTATTGTGTTCATTTTAACATGCTCTGTTTTTAGTTCATCCAATGCGGCTACATAAATATAAAATTCGATTTCATCTTGCAACACACTCTTCTGATTTCCCTTAGCTTATTTTCGATTCCTTGTAAATGCTCTTGTAGGAGTATAGTTTGGCACGGTGTTTTATGAATTCCTCATTATGATCTTTTCATCGCATTCGTCCTAGAACATGCCTACAACTTACTTGTTTACAGACGAGAAGCACGTGTGAGCCATGAGGCAGCAGTTGGTGTCAAATTCAGCGAANTCTCCATGTAAAGAGAATATTGGTGTGCTCGTATTGTGTTCATTTTAACATGCTCTGTTTTTAGTTCATCCAATGTGGCTACATAAATATAAAATTCGATTTCATCTTGCACCACACTCTTCTGATTTCCCTTAGTTTATTTTCGATTCCTTGTAAATGCTCTTGTAGGAGTATAGTTTGGCACGGTGTTTTATGAATTCCTCATTATGATCTTTTCATCGCATTCGTCCTAGAACTTGCCTACAACTTACTTGTTTACAGACGAGAAGCACGTGTGAGCCATGAGGCAGCAGTTGGTGTCAAATTCAGCGAANTGCCTACAACTTACTTGTTTACAGACGAGAAGCACGTGTGAGCCATGAGGCAGCAGTTGGTGTCAAATTCAGCGAAGATCCTTGCATCTGTGACCATGTCTTCATATAATTACCGGTATTGGATCTGGTATAGGAACGAGTCGGTATCCATGTATACCAGCTCCAGGTCTTATTCATGCCGAGACTTCACATCGTAATATAATCTGTACATAAGTGTTTTCGACAAGTCGAGCACCACTAACACTACATATATGGCTTTGTTGAAAAGTATGTATTCGTGCTGCAGCCGAATAGAGGAAAGGGATTCATCCTAAATCTATTGGCTCACGAATGTTTACTTGGTTATTAGTTATTTAAGTAGTTTTCCGNAGAGGAAAGGGATTCATCCTAAATCTATTGGCTCACGAATGTTTACTTGGTTATTAGTTATTTAAGTAGTTTTCCGCTGCAAATCAGCTCCATTTTTGCCTTTTTTTTTTGTTCCCCATCAATTTTCCGAATTTTGCATTATTTGCTAATTTAAAGAGATCCTTCTCGAAGTCGTTGGTCGCCTATCGATTCGCAGNAATTTTCCGAATTTTGCATTATTTGCTAATTTAAAGAGATCCTTCTCGAAGTCGTTGGTCGCCTATCGATTCGCAGTGTTGATTTCGATGTAAGTTTTCAGCCATGCTTCTTGATCGAATTCTAGTACTCTGTAAATTTTATTGAGTTTCAATACATAACATAGAGCTTGTTTGAAGTATTGGACAATATAGCTTATTTTGTTTTTGAGATTAGTAATCAGTTTCGGATTCTTGGACCTGGGAAAACACTGGTTGACAGGTAAGAACAGTAGGTCTTTCTGGTCTTAAAGCAGGGCCGCAGGATACTCGACATCGACCTCTAGGATGTATCTGGTGATACCATCATTGTGCACATCCATTACATCGATGTCTGTGCCGACCCACCTGAAATTACATACCGGGATCTGCAGCAACATGGCCCATCCATATAGATTGTTGACATCCACATACTGCAGATATGCCGTTGGCTTGCTTGGTCGTATGTTTCCGGTGCATATATGTTGCTTGCTACCGCATGACATTTTATGCATGCACCACTCCACCGCGGATTCCTTCTTCAATGAGCATATGCTTGTTGTAATTGGTTAGTAGCTCCAGATTTACTCCTGTCATCCGAAGAATGGCATCAAAAGTGAACCCTGGGACTGAAGTGAGCACATTCGAGCTTGTATGTGGAAATGCACAGGGCCCTAAGTTCTCGAAAACATCAGCCAGGAGGACATTATTAGTCAGGGACAAGTCCGAATACTTTCCCAGGTTCACATAGTTGAATGTTTCCCATACCATCTGGGCATGAGCGTAATCTTCGGCAGTGATGTCAGTGCCAGTCAGCTGGTTGTGGAATCAATCTTTCGGGGGTAGTTGAGGGTCTTCTAAATTCTCCCAGCTGTCGATGTAATTGTATGCAAACATGCCTTTGTGTGTGATGAGTGACAGTTTGTTAGACTAAAAGATAATTTTTGTGTTGTTAATTTTTTAAGGTGGCAGGTACCCAGCCAGGGATGCTGGACAGCGGGCCATAAAAAGNAGATAATTTTTGTGTTGTTAATTTTTTAAGGTGGCAGGTACCCAGCCAGGGATGCTGGACAGCGGGCCATAAAAAGAATAGTATCGACAAACTGCATCGAAAATCCGTCTCCCAGCTGCATCGAAAATGTGATCATTTTCTCGCATGTATGCGGAATAATGAAGATGTCTTTCGTATCGTATCCCAGCTGCCTGATGATGAAGTTTT
This sequence comes from Clitarchus hookeri, assembly GCA_002778355.1. Taxonomy (NCBI): domain Eukaryota; kingdom Metazoa; phylum Arthropoda; class Insecta; order Phasmatodea; family Phasmatidae; genus Clitarchus; species Clitarchus hookeri. Next base: position 714,973 of record NQII01000349.1, read on the forward strand.
AGTCATAGCTCTGGTTATGGAAGAAAACGACGACTTTATTCGGTATTTGGCGCAGCATATTGCAGCTGGTACACGCAGGCACGATGTACCACCCTGCAAAGTGACCATGGTCATGCACTTTATAATTTTCTACTGTGAATGTCGATTCGCAGTTGTAGCATCTCGTCGCTCTTTAGTAGTTTGACTTTTCTGTGTTTGTGAGTTGTAGAATTTGCTTTGAAGTGGCGTAAATAGCTTTAACTGCAATGCCAATATCAACTATCGCTTCTATGAAGTGCTTCTCCGCATCCAATCCCCTATATAGTACCGGTTATTTAGGCAGNTGCCAATATCAACTATCGCTTCTATGAAGTGCTTCTCCGCATCCAATCCCCTATATAGTACCGGTTATTTAGGCAGTGAGGAGGTGAGCGATTTAGGAATTATATTATTATCAACTGCACATATATACATTAGCTGTATGCCTCGTGGTTCTGGTAGGTGCATGTGTATGAGTGGGTGGGTTCTAGTTCACATGTGTCCACTGGCTTCAGCAAGACCTTAAAGTTTGCATAGATGACGATCGGTAATTTATTTATGTGATGGTATTTCTTGAATTTCAAAACGGGTGGCCGTCCATCTTCACCTGGATGTGGCATTTCAGCATGCAGTGGGACATTTTACTTTCAGTAATTCATGTGTTTTTTTCAGGTTCTGCTGCCCTGTCAGCCTGGAATTTCGTAGCAAACCATGGTAAAATATAAAGCACTGCTTTCACAAGGTGCAAACAAATCTTAATGCAGGTATGATGAGATTTTCCATCTTCAGAAGTTAGCAGCATTAAGTCAAAGTGGTCAGACTTTTCTACTTCTATCAAATGTATGGCATTTAAATTAATGCCCCAAAATCGACTTCTTAAAACATATGTGGTCGCTGGTGTTTTGCGGGTTAATCACAGTCTTCCTGTTCCTGATCGCTGCAGGCAGCTCTATGTAAGATGAGGCACATAGAGGTTCCAGCTTGTTGATACGGAATTGTAGATGGTTAACTTTTGACAATGCCCAACCTGCACCACACTCTTTGTANGAGGTTCCAGCTTGTTGATACGGAATTGTAGATGGTTAACTTTTGACAATGCCCAACCTGCACCACACTCTTTGTATGTTTCTTTCTCATAGCAAATTTTTCCTTTACAGCATTTTACGACATTTTTGATTCACCAGCCTCATACACAGGTGCATTTGCAGTCTTGAATGCTCATCGTCGGTACCTTTGTTTGAACTATTCCTTTTTGGCATAATAACACTCGAGCCANGAGGTTCCAGCTTGTTGATACGGAATTGTAGATGGTTAACTTTTGACAATGCCCAACCTGCACCACACTCTTTGTGTGTTTCTTTCTCATAGCAAATTTTTCCTTCACAGCATTTTACGACATTTTTGATTCACCAGCCTCATACACAGGTACNCCTGCACCACACTCTTTGTGTGTTTCTTTCTCATAGCAAATTTTTCCTTCACAGCATTTTACGACATTTTTGATTCACCAGCCTCATACACAGGTACATTTGCAGTCTTGAATGCTCATCGTCGGTACCTTTGTTTGAACTATTCCTTTTTGGCATAATAACACTCGAGCCACATATTAAATTCAATTGGACCCTGCTCTCATATTTCCTCGGTGAATTGTACGACGAAATTTTTCTTTATGCGAATAAATAATTTACAAATATATTTCGAGAAATTGCTCTTGTTTTGTGCGACATATATCTTTAAATTGCAACGGAAAGCAGTTCCGGCCCACGAAACCATATGCATTAGCCTTCCCAGACCCTGCCATGATTCTTATGATGATTAAGTATATTTTCGAGATATTGGTTTAAGTGACGATGGATACTGTACACGATACATTTTGGTAGCTGAAGGACCTGNTATGTAAGATGAGGCACATAGAGGTTCCAGCTTGTTGATACGGAATTGTAGATGGTTAACTTTTGACAATGCCCAACCTGCACCACACTCTTTGTATGTTTCTTTCTCATAGCAAATTTTTCCTTCACAGCATTTTACGACATTTTTGATTCACCAGCCTCATACACAGGTGCATTTGCAGTCTTGAATGCTCATCGTCGGTACCTTTGTTTGAACTATTCCTTTTTGGCATAATAACACTCGAGCCACATATTAAATTCAATTGGACCCTGCTCTCATATTTCCTCGGTGAATTGTATGACGAAATTTTTCTTTATGCGAATAAATAATTTACAAATATATTTCGAGAAATTGCTCTTGTTTTGTGCGACATATATCTTTAAATTGCAACGGAAAGCAGTTACGGCCCACGAAACCATATGCATTAGCCTTCCCAGACCCTGCCATGATTCTTATGATGATTAAGTATATTTTCGAGATATTGGTTTAAGTGACGATGGATACTGTACACGATACATTTTGGTAGCTGAAGGACCTGTAGTTTTACATGTTTTCACATGTGTCTACAAACTATCGCGTCTTGCAAATGTCATGTCGTAATTTTCACTCTTATATTTCCTTCGATCTGCATTATTCGCGCAGCCATACTTCTCGTGTCTTTGAGCATTTTGGTTGAACACGAAGGTACAATTGCAGAAGCGACATGGGTATCGATGTATCGCATTTGCAGACCCAGTCGATGGTGGAGCGAATGGTATCGCCGACGACATAGGCAATCCAGCTGGAGCCAGCGATCGTTCAGCCGAAGACAAAGTCGGGACGCCGGTCGCAGGCACACCATTACATGTATGCTTCATATTTATGTCTGCGGGGAAAATTAAAAATTACGAAATTAATATGTAAAAATCTTTTGGGAACTATGCAATAAATTAACTTCAATCACACTCGGCATAGAAAGGTAAATATATGGTCCACTATAAAAAATGTCATGTATGCATCAGTAAGTTAGATTTAAAGCTACGAATGCTCCATGTCATATATCATGGAATATATGCTGTAATGGTTCGCCTGTTCGGGCTGGTATATGAAATTGAGCAGATTATTTCTGTGGAGCGAAAATATNAATATATGCTGTAATGGTTCGCCTGTTCGGGCTGGTATATGAAATTGAGCAGATTATTTCTGTGGAGCGAAAATATGTACGCGTAATTACAAGCACGACCAATATTACATGCATTCTGTGATGGAAGAGTCGAATACAATATAACTTACCAGAATTATTGCTACAAAGGTCAACAGAGAGACGACGATCTGGTAGCTGTCACATTAGATGAAGAACTGAGGAAATACGCGAATCTGCCCACCTTATATACTTGCTCAATCCGATTGTCATGTGACCAACAGCCAATCGCGAGCGATCATTGTGGCATAAATTAACTTACCGAGTTGAGAACTAAGAGGGCCAGGAAAGAGAAAACAATCTGTCACCTGTCGCCATCAGACGAAGAACTGAGATAATACGCGATCATATCTGCTTTATATACTTGCTGAGTCTGATTGTTTTGTGACCAACAGCCAATCACGAGCGAGTAGTGCAGTGTAAAATAACTTACCGAATTGATAGCTAAGAGTGTCAGGAGAGAGAAACAATCTGTCACTTGTCGCATCAGGTGAAGAACTGGGATGCTGGATGACTCTGCCCATCTTATATACCTGCTGAGTCCGAGGTGTCACATGACTAACAGCCACTCGTGAGTGAGCAGTGTAGCTTAAAATAACTCACCAGTCTGATCGCCAAGGTTGCAGGAAAGTGAAGACGATCTCGCATCAGACAAATAACTGTGGTGCCTGGCGACTCTGGCCATATTATATACCTGTAGAGCTTGGGATGAAACGAGCAAGCAGTGAGACATTATCATAATTTTTTTCCCATCGGCGCACTCCAGATAGAAATGTTGGAAANGGATGAAACGAGCAAGCAGTGAGACATTATCATAATTTTTTTCCCATCGGCGCACTCCAGATAGAAATGTTGGAAACTGTAGCATATGGGCAAATATTATAACTGAAAGATGTGACTGAGCATGCATGCATGTTCGCTTGGTCATGTTATGCTGGACAGATGTTACATAACCGATGAGGTGTTCCTCGATGCCCTGCTGAATGCTTGCTACCCACTTCAGCTCATGCTCCGAGAGAGAGAGAGAGAGAGAGAGAGAGAGAGAGAGAGAGAGAGAGAGAGAGAGAAANCCCATCGGCGCACTCCAGATAGAAATGTTGGAATCTGTAGCATATGGGCAAATATTATAACTGAAAGATGTGACTGAGCATGCACGCATGTTCGCTTGGTCATGTTATGCTGGACAGATGTTACATAACCGATGAGGTGTTCCTCGATGCCCTGCTGAATGCTTGCTACCCACTTCAGTTCATGCTCCGAGAGAGAGAGAGAGAGAGAGAGAGAGAGAGAGAGAGAGAGAGAGAGAAAGAAAGATTCATAGTTGAAATAACAATTTTTGGTAAAAACACCAGTTACAATGGTTACACTTAGTTTTCCTATAGTGTCTTTAAAATAAAATGTATATTTTCTCAATTCATAGAACACGACAAACTCTAAAATATATATTTATATTTTTAACCTTTTCCTTGGGTAAAATAGAAAGTACCACACATCTCGCTTGTTCCTAAACAAACATATGGAAAGATAGCAGGAAAGAATGGGTAAAGAGAAATAAAGTTTTGCATTTGTGCACTTTCTCAGTGTGCATATACACTGATCTGCCAATCCCAAAGCACTTACCTATGATGTTTTATCACCCATCTAAATTAAAAAATAATCGACGGTATTTTTTTTATGGACAATGGTTGGTATTGGCATTTCGCTGCTTATGGTGTTAATGCATGGGCATTATTTTTCATGTGCTTNTTGCATTTGTGCACTTTCTCAGTGTGCATATACACTGATGTGCCAATCCCAAAGCACTTACCTATGATGTTTTATCACCCATCTAAATTAAAAAATAATCGACGGTATTTTTTATGGACAATGGTTGGTATTGGCATTTCGCTGCTTATGGTGTTAATGCATGGGCATTATTTTTCATGTGCTTATGAGCACAAATTTGAAACTCGAAAAAAAAAGGTTTCTCATTTGAGACTATAACGTATTTTTTAAATTTTGCCTGTGTTGTTCTTTAAGGTTTTTCATGTTGGGCATGTATGTCTTGACAGGCAGGGACATCGGGGACCATACTATGCTTACAGTGCGATTCGAAGCAGGGAGGTGGTGGGTTTTAAGTTATTTAGACCATTATTTTTCATGTGCTTATGAGCACAAATTTGAAACTCGAAAAAAAAAAGGTTCTCATTTGAGACTATAACGTATTTTTTAAATTTTGCCTGTGTTGTTCTTTAAGGTTTTTAATGTTGGGCATGTATGTCTTGACAGGCAGGGACATCGGGGACCATACTATACTTATAGTGCGATTCGAAGCAGGGAGGTGGTGGGTTTTAAGTTATTTAGACAATGATAACTTATAGAAATGCCCGAATTATAGTTATGAATTTAATAAAGTTACTAGATGAATTAAAATTTTTAAAGTAAAACATATAGATTTGATTGTAAACTGGCATGAATGGAGCAGCTGAAAGAAAGAGAAAGGAAAAGAGAGGGAAAGAGAGAGGGAAAGAGAGAGAGAAGTGTAGAGAGAGAGAGAGCAGGAAAGACAGAGGGAGAAGGAAAGAAAGCGAGAGGAAGACATTTCTACATGGTTTCGCAAAAGTCGATGCATATGCGAATTTTAAAAATCGCTTAATTTTTAATTTGTAAAAAATGTACCTGCCAGTTAAATTAATTTTTTTCAGTTTCGATTTAAGAAATTAAAATTAGTGGTAGCAAAAATCTACACTGTATACATCTTATGTGTAGTGGCTCGGCCATATAAAAAAAAATTTATATTGAATAATAAATACATATATGTGATTTGGTATATCCTCTGCCTATAAAGTAATATAGCTACCAGAAACATACATATATGCTTGAAGGGCTATTGGAAGTAACTGCTGAACTCCTTTGGGTATGCCAGCAATCCCGAGTTGAACCGAAGAAGAGGTCTCTAGTTCTTCCGAGGCCTGCCGAGCACTTCTGAGTCGAGCTGAAGACTCCCAGCCACAGCCACAGTGACACACTCCCATTTAAAATACATTGTGCCAGAATCACTATTTATAAACTACTACTTTCGTCTTCTTTAAAAGTTTCAAATTCATAAATGCTGTCATTATAAAGAACATGTAACTACATCTGAGCCTGCTCGATACCACACTCGAGAAACAGTGAGTACAAACTAAAAAAACTTAGTTTAAGTTTTCCTTATTCTTGTCTCTTTGGTGTTTAAACTAAGTAGTTGAGCATTTCCCCTACTCCTTGGGTTTCTGCTCAACTCTGTGTTTTCACTTCATAATTTTATACATATGAAACATATTTGAAACTCCATAAATCGTAATCAAAATATATGCTCAATTTTAATAATATTACTCAAAGTGTCCAGAAACACATTTGTATGTACAACTTTGAGCAAAAGCCCATGTAATATTTTTTGGTTGGTCAAATGTTAATCCAAACTTTGTTTGAAGGTTGGGCCAATGTTGGAAAAATAATGTTAACAGGATATCAAAATGACACTCGGAACTACGTTCCCCCAACAATATGTAATTAGTTCGATGTCAGCCATAATCAGTAATATTTTTTCAGCATGCCAACCAATTATTTTCTACCATTTTCCAACATATGCTAATCTAATATTACAGAAACCCTACCACTAATAAACGTTGTAGTTATGTTGGTTATTCCTAGTATATTGATCATTTGCTAACTATTATTCTACAATGGATAAACTATTATTTATGGTGTGTTACACACAACCAACCGTATATGTAAGTTGATATTATGTTGGTATGTATTTATTGTATGTTTTTATATGATTTTCATTTAATATAAAATGTTGGATTTTGGTGGGCAAACAACGTTGGCCCAAAGTCAATTTTATGTTGTATTCTTACACAACATTTGCCAATATTGCCAACCAATTTCGAGCATTGTCCTTACATATGTTGCTACTGTGAACTTGCAGTATGTTCTAGCTTTTCCTGATTTAGTGACATCATTTTCTTGAGAGTGCTAAGTTACCTCACAAAATATGCATGGTAGAAACTTGTTGGCATAATGTTCATTACAGAAAATTGGTCCAACACAAAACACCATACCAAACACCAACTGTTGAGTTTCCAAAATTGAAACAACATATAACCAACTAAACATTTATCATTTAATAATTAATTCACATCTTTAAAAACATTAATATTATTTAAGGTAAAAAAAAAGGGACTCTGTTTTCATTAGGAAATATTTTTTTTCACAATTTGACATTATATGTTGGTTGCACAACACTAGCCCAAGAAGAAAATATACCAATTACGAACATTATGTTTCTCAACTTGTTACAAACCCTTTACCAACCATTTTCAAGTTTAAAAAAATTACAATTTGCAGTATGTTCAGGCTTTTTCTGATTTAGTGACATCATTTTCTTGAGAATGCTATGTAATCTCACAAAATGTCCATTGCAGAAATTTTTCGTTGTGTGCCCTTGTATGACCAAAAGATAAAAAGGCAAATAAAATATCGACTTCCAACAACACAGAAATGTCCCGAGTTCTAGCACAAACAACATAAACAAAAGGCTACAAAAAACGTATAAATGAAAGTGGCAAAATAAAGGAACATAATTACCAAAGGACCCGGTACAAAGAAATATAAAATAAAAAGAAGCGATATACACAATCAAATATGTTCATGAAAGCCAAATAGAAAGCGGTAAGAAATATACATTCTGGGTGACCGTTAATGGCACTAAAGAGAGTGATACCTGCCCAATGCTAGGGTTTATAAGTAGGTATTGAATCTTCTCTCTGCGTAAGGCACCAGCAATTGAGGCTAGCCCTCAGTGTTAGGGCGTAGGAATACGTCGACACTATTGTCTCTAGGTCCAATTTACTAATAAATTCACCTCGTTTTCAGGTAACCAATAAATCAGTTTTATTAACGCTTAACAGGGCCACTTATACATGTACACACGAGACAACACTCCCCTTCCCTTTTATATGTAGGCTCCGTATTGTTTGGCGCGGCGCTTCGCTTCGTGGAGGGGGGTGGGGTGAAGGCAAGATTCTTCACACTCGCTGGATGACTCTACTTATCTGGATGGAGGCACTGTCTTCTCTCGGCTGGCGACTTGGGACTGCTCCGGCACTTGGTGGGCGTCTCGACGCCTGATCTCGAAGCTCCTCCTCCCGGGTCCACTCAGCACTCTTCGTCTGACGATGGCCGGTTGCCGTTGTCGTCTTCTCCCGGATTCGCTCCGCCCTCCTAGATTCCCGTCGGCCGACTGCCTCTTCCTTCCGCTCTCTCGTGGTTTTGTAGACTCGATCGCCATATTCAACTTGCACCGTCCCTGCACGTGGCCGGGGTGCTTGCCGCATCCCCCCTGAGTCGTAAAACACGTGGTCGCTGCTCCTGTGGTCTGCCGTCGGCCTGGCGTCACCCCTTGATTCTGGCCTGGAAGTTTATTGTTCCGTTCTGCACGTGCGGGAACATTTGGGTGCCCTCTTGGTTCGGCGCACGTGTGGTTCTCCTGCCTCCGGATATCGTGCCGCTATTATCCCAGCACGCCCGCCAAAAGCTCTCAATGTTTATGGTGGTAGCTAGCCTGGGACAGGCGCCGCCGCTGGTGTGGGCTCCGCGTCCCCGGCAGCTGCGAGATGCAGCTGCATCCGCCTTCCTCTGCATGTGGTCGTTCCGCCGGGCCGTCCTGGCACCATTGTCCCATCACGTCCGCCAAACCCTTAATCCTTATTGGGGTCGTCCGCCTGCGAGCTTCACCAGAGCGTGTGTTCTGACGAATAAAATATAGGGATGCAGAATGCATCAAGAGAATAAAAATATATATACGAGGCTNCCAGAGCGTGTGTTCTGACGAATAAAATATAGGGATGCAGAATGCATCAAGAGAATAAAAATATATATACGAGGCTTACTTGTAAGATAAAAACATATTTAATAAGCCCAGAGGAAGACAATTGTCTATAAATATAAATACGTGACTTGTGGTTGTGCATGCTACTAATTCTTATTTTAATTTATTCTCTCTTTTCAAAAATAACAAATAGCTGTCTTTAAAGAGAATAATTGTTTTCATCATCATTCAAAATAAATTAATAACAGTTATAAAAGAGAGAACTTAATATAACAAAGATTACACCTAGAATAAAGTAGTGCATAAGACGAACTGATAATAAATTAGCCTTTTAAAAAGCTACATAACGNCAAAGATTACACCTAGAATAAAGTAGTGCATAAGACGAACTGATAATAAATTAGCCTTTTAAAAAGCTACATAACGATACAGTAATTAACATCAAATACAATTGTATATATTAAATGAATTAGGAGTATTTTATGACACAAAACGTACGAGCCTTTTGGCATCATATTAATTAAATTAAATTAAATAATAAGGCTTAGAAGAATTAAAAACTGGGATGCATCCCTAACAACTAATGATGCTAATNAATTAAATTAAATTAAATAATAAGGCTTAGAAGAATTAAAAACTGGGATGCATCCCTAACAACTAATGATGCTAATTTATATTAAATTAAAAATAAAGTTTTAATCTCAAGCTTAATGCAAATCGTATAATCACTAGGAGCATGAAGTACATATTATAAGTCATGACGAATTCAAAGTTANTCTCAAGCTTAATGCAAATCGTATAATCACTAGGAGCATGAAGTACATATTATAAGTCATGACGAATTCAAAGTTTAACGACATTGAGATCAAACTAACTGTTCACAGATATGATATTAACACTCAACAACAAATAATACTTTACAATTATAGTTTGAAACCAAATAGGCAATACGAAACTGTACAAGTCACATGTGCATCGTGAAAAAATTAACTTTCTAAGCGAAATAATTTTTAGATAAAGTCACGTTGTAACTTAGCTATATGAAGACCGTCAAATACACGGGAACAAATAAGTTATATCCCNTCTCAAGCTTAATGCAAATCGTATAATCACTAGGAGCATGAAGTACATATTATAAGTCATGACGAATTCAAAGTTAAACGACATTGAGATCAAACTAACAGTTCACAGATATGATATTAACACTCAACAACAAATAATACTTTACAATTATAGTTTGAAACCAAATAGGCAATACGAAACTGTACAAGTCACATGTGCATCGTGAAAAAATTAACTTTCTAAGCGAAATTATTTTTAGATAAAGTCACGTTGTAACTTAGCTATATGAAGACCGTCAAATACACGGGAACAAATAAGTTATATCCCAGGCAAGAAGATTACATAGTTCACAGTCGAACACCAGCATGGAGAAAATTTGACTACGACATCACCCACAAGGAAATACTAAGCTATGTGCGGAAGGGTTATCCCATGATGAAAAAAATTTAGCCAGCATGTGCAGAAATATTAGGCCAATGCGTGCAGTAGAATTTATGCGGCACATACACCCTCACTAAAACAAAATATAACCAAAATTGTAGTGAGCGAATGTCACTGATGCACACGGAGAACAACGAAGCAACTGTAGTCTTACTCACAAAAGAGGGAAGACAGAAATATCCACCCTACATGTTGGTGTTAACAGCCAAACAACACCAAAAAACACAAACCACAAACGAAAATAAATAAAAAAAACTGTTAAAAACTACATTACTACCACAGCAATGAAACTGCATTAAAAAATACGGAAAATTAAGTTCCGAAGAACACAACTATCAGAGCCGAAAAACACGCCATCTTGACTCTGTGGTTGGACAGAAAGTGCCGAGGAAAAACTCGTGGACCACACAGAAGATAGAAACAAAAGCCGAACGAAAAGCTTATATTTACGGCGATAGGNGCCGAGGAAAAACTCGTGGACCACACAGAAGATAGAAACAAAAGCCGAACGAAAAGCTTATATTTACGGCGATAGGTGTCACAGGCTGTCCAGAAGAGGCGAATTGATCTGAAGCGCACAGAGGTGGGAGAACATAACGCGTGAACAAAGGAGCATTTTTATGTGAAATCACGTGCTGACTGTGTGACAGAATAGCAGAATTGCAGACTGCAGGAAAGTGATTGGAAGGGGTGCATCAGATGGCAACAACTGAAGGAGTTCGCAACGCTGCAATATATATACGCTTGTTAGAAAAACAATATCTCATTAAACACGGGTCTGCAGGCGAGATGGGATTAAAAACTTAACTTTCAAAGTACAGATAAAAAATTAATTGAAATCAAAGTAACGAGAAAAATACGCAAATGGTAAAATATTTACAAAAAATGATTAAATAAACTGAAATACATAAATAACACATTACATATGCTTTAATAACTAAATAAATAAAATATTTACCATAATGAGTTGTTGAATAACACCAGACAAATAGAAATTATTGAATAAATTGTAGATGCTCAAATGTATAATAATAGGATTAATTAAAACATTAACCAAATAAAAAAGGTAATAAGATAACAATATTCGCAATCGTTTTTACTGAATAATATACTGCAAATTAGGTTTCAAAACTGTTTAAAAATAGTACACAAGCAGGGACGCGACAGTAAAATACTAGTGACATTTGAAAATGGCACACCCCTGCGCTTAAGGGAGGCACAGGGGTGTGAAAAAAATTAACATAGGAGACAACTGACAAGACATTAAGATAAGAACACTTCAATAAAATAATAGCATGCAAATGTAGGAGACAATGGCAGAACAAGAGTGATTAAAACCATTACACTTCAACCAAAACAAAGGTAGCTTGCAAGAGTTGTAGGTTATGACAGGACAATAGTGGAGGTACAAANACCATTACACTTCAACCAAAACAAAGGTAGCTTGCAAGAGTTGTAGGTTATGACAGGACAATAGTGGAGGTACAAATACCAGGACAACCAGAAAAAACCACAAAAGGTATACGAGTCATAACAAAACCTACGACACGACTCGACAATAAAAAAAACCACCTGGGTGTAAAGATTCTCACGATCCCAAACAACGGGCAAGTCCAAGTGTCAAGGAGCAAAAAAAAAAAAGTTGTGAAACGTTCCGACTCCAAAACAAAGAGACAAAGAAAAGGACAAAAGCCCTAACTGGTTCTGACATGAAACCAAACAAAATTTCTGACCGCTAACAACTATTGTGTGACCTGAACTGCCGATGGGTGATCAGTCCACCAACAACCAAGNAAACAAAATTTCTGACCGCTAACAACTATTGTGTGACCTGAACTGCCGATGGGTGATCAGTCCACCAACAACCAAGAAAAACAATACTAAACGAGTTTCACATTGAAACCAACGCAAATTACAACAAATAATGCCATCAAAATGTATGGACAACCCACACGACCAAAATAAAATTCCAAATAATGCATTTAATTTGAAAAGGGGAACATTTTTTTAACATTTCAAGTTGACATTAGGTTGCCATCAGGGATTCTATGACACGAAATGTAACTACAAAGTCCATACCAGAGTCATTACGCAACACTCATCAAACAAAGAAATATGAATAAAGCCCAAAATAAAGAATAGGAAATACAAATAAAAATTTTACTAAACTGGCAATTACTCAAAATATCCACAAGCTCAGAGAAAAGGTAACACGAAGAGAAACTGTGTCCTATACCACAGCTATAAGAAAAACGTGCAAGCAACACATGCCAAGACACGAGTACCGAAGTACCGAAACACGAGACCAAATCCCGAAAACCGAGAACACGAGAATAATCACAAGAAAATCAAAAATTAAGAGCGATTAATTCAAAAGTTAACTTGAAATTGTTGGACACGGAGCTGCAGTTTCTGACCCCATTCACTCTAAACCTAGAGCCTTGCTTTTGTGCAGTCACCAGAGCTCTATCCCTATCTCGGTGAACCAGATTCTCTTCCCGATAGGACACACCAGATTTCCATACACGAAAAACATGGAGGATGTTGGTCGACAAGCTTCCCCTGTGTACTTCCCTTTCTCCCTCAGATACACTTCGTTGCAATTCTGGAAAATCTTTCACACCATTCGTAGTCTGCATAACACACGCCATTCACTGATATATTCGGTTGCTGGAAGGAAGACTCCACCGGCTTTCTGAACCAGAACGTGATTTCACATATTCGAAACAAACACAGTGGGAAAAAATACTATGATAGGCTCCAATACATTGTGTTAAATTCCATCATATTTCCAACACTCCATATAAAGTACCATGCTTGCGATCATTGCAAACTTTCATGCAGGACCGTACTGCGAAAAATAATTAAAGTTTCGAGATGGTGACTCATAAACCCAGGGGCAGATCATCCCAGGAAATAATCGATAAAATACTCCCTTCAACGATACTATCCACAATGACAAACATTACTTAGAATATTAACGAAAATAATAAATAATATAAAGACTCCCTTGCGTCAGGTAGCCACACCCTGCACACGAACGTACAGAGCAAGTATTGTGAATGTCTATCACAATTCACACCACGAGTTGCGTGAATTTTTGTAGGCAACCCGAGCAATACTTTAACATTCCACTTATCTACATGGCAGCCTGTTAACACGAGAATTAAGCCTATTAAACAGCTACAGTACATCATCACTCCGTATTCATGGCTTTTCATACGCCGTCATTTTTATATTCCAATCCATTGTTATATTTTTGCACTTACAGTTCGCGTATTACCCTAACACAATGCAACGAACTATATATGGATAAAACAAACTGGCGGAAGGCAGGAACCGCACATTTTTGTAAAGCAGAAACGCACCTCCTTTCGGATAAATATCGTGCATGCCTGAAAATAATATACCCCATTGAAATCGATTAAGGCAGCCGAATGGAAGAGAGTACAAGACCCCTTCTCATTAATATCGAATGCACATATGTGAGTTGACGAGCCCGATGTGCATTCTGCACTGTATTTCACACATTAAAATGGAAACCACTGTATCTACGACACTGGTACATGTACAGAGGTCAGATACGTGTACATCCAGTACTTGGTATATATGCAAGAGAGGTTAATATGTGTACAACCCGAGCATCATGAACGCCGAAGGCAAGTCAAAAATTTATTTTATGGACAGATCCAGTGCAATGGTCAAATCTACACAGTATGCAACATGAGGCCAGAAGTAATACATTTACATTAGGCTTCATCTCGCAGCTTACATTCTTAGGTTGCGATGAATGGTCGGGCGAATTGGTGTGTGTAGCTTCAGATTCGCGAGTCAAAGTTGTGCTGATACAAGCCTTTACTGTAAACTGCAAAGAGGGAAGATGGACCACTAGGCCAGTATCACAGGATGGTGCAGCTCGTTCACACGGTTTATTTCCTGATTTTTTTTACTCTCTTATGCTGCTAATATTTTTAATGTATATTTTAGTGTTTTTATTCTGTACTTCCCATGGATGGTATATTTGGAGGGATTCTTTGTAATCTTGCATAATTTCATGTCTTGTGTCTCCGATCGCCGGTGATATTTCGAGTGGTAAAGTTCATACCTTCAATTTGTCGAGAAACACTTTTGTCCCCTCAGTCATTCATCAGACCACGAACATATGAACTCGATTGGGTAGTACACAGTAATTTTTTTTTCACTCGCACATGTAATATCACGGAAGTCATTTTTGAAAAAAAATTAAGAAGGTATGTCGCGAGGAAGAATAAATTATATTGAAGGGCTCTGGTTGGACACTCGGTTTGGCAGATCATCTGCAGCTGAGAACAAATGGTATTGGTCCACTCAAAACATAGAAAATATATTGATATCTTCATCATCGATGTCGATTACGCGCATTAAAAATTATCCATAGTTCGCGGTATTACAATTTACATCCGGTTTTCACAAAGTGTATTTATGCAAAATTCCTAGGCATGCGGGAAGCATACGGATCGGCGATAGTTATGTCTTTAAGGAGCCTACAGGGCTGGGAAGATGTTAACATCTGGGTTGCTGCGACCTCCATCGTCGGTGCAATTGACAACAGTAACATCATCTCGTACCTCTAATTAACCCCCTCCACATTGTCAATGACTACGACGAGAACGAATGTTGCACTCGTCAACACATCACCCGGTGCAACAATGAATGTACCATCGCCTACTACGATGCACCACAACATTCTCATGACATCATAGGCGGGTATATAGGTAGCTGGGTTCGATTAAAGGAGTTTAGTTTGATAGTGATGAAGGTGATAAGTAGGCCACCGCAGCAGGTGACGATAACTGACATAAATTTTATGGAAATGCCAATCGTGGGTCCAGCAGAATAAGTAGCACATCGACCGAGGTTGATACGATGGCATCGACTTCTTCGGTTGAGACATCTTCACCATTTTCAACGGAGTTAACCGGAACTTCGGAAGAACTGACAGCACAATTTCTTACTGCAATCTGTTTATTAGTTCGGGTCTTCAGCTGCATCACCTCCGCCAGAGAAAATGTATCCCTGCAGCTACTGCGACAAGGTATCTTCCCACCAAAACATCGCACATCATGATATCCGTGGCTTTGTGAACAATCCCAACCACATTAAATATCTGTGCTTAGAGAGAGGGTCGCTGTTCTACCGCAACGATACCTACTGCAAACATGTAAGGCCTTGCAAAGTTAAACTGTAGGCTTCGTCGATACTTTGGTGCCAGTTCTGCAACAGAGAGTTCTTGCAGCATTTGTCGGTGGTGTGATGGAGAGTAATTTCGATCATATGGCTCCTCTACCAAATTCGGCTGCAAAAAGTATGAACTATGAACCTGACAACTCATACCAGGAGCAACATCTCTTTTCACGAAGACATCTTCATCACTGGTTCCTGCTCCTTCCGACATGATGTCAGCCGAACCATCTAGGACCACTAGTTTATCATCTACAGAACTTTCAGTGGCAGATAGGTGTTGCAAGGACTTTGCCTTCAAGCTTACTGCACGACGGCACGAAGTTCACGAGTGACCGAATAGTTGGTTTCATGTTTAGCGAATTAGAACTGAAGGTAATGTGTATAAGGATGCAGACTTTACACAGACAAACTAGAATAATTTGGTTGTATTACATTTTAATAAATTTAAAAAATATGTATTTGGATTTTTAATTTTTTATTTTAACCCTATATATTGTTTACTCCATGTCATGTACTGATTTTGAAAAAAAAAAAACACTATGATGTAAATATATATTTTTTTAATCGCCTATACCTATAAATATTTGCTTGCTTACAACCTCTTTTGTGAAAATGTTGTTTGCTGCATAATTATACAAAAAAACCATAAAAAAAATTAATTTGGGCACAGGAACATAATTTGATTTCAGCTACAGACCCAACTGAAATAAAATACAAGCTATATGATACCTCACTTGCTTTTAAATGTTCTTAAAAATTCAAATAACCATAAATTAACTATGAAATTTATTAACAAAATATCCCATTCGGAATAGTTCTTTAAAATAATGTGATTGAGGGTATGCTCTAAACCAATAATATAATGGTTACAAGATAAAGAAGATATTAATCATTTATAAGAGAAAAAATGTATACGTGTAATACACAGAAAATTAAATATTGGTATGAGGAAATGTGCTGCGATCGATTTGGATAATTCGTGTACGAAATTTAAATGGGTGCAGAGGGTGGTAGATGCTTTTGAGAAGGTGGAGGGAGAGGGGGTGCGATTTTTCTAGATTTTTACGACTGGGTGAGGGTGAGGGGTGTTTTTTAGGGTGACAGGTCACTTTCCGGCCCTCCAACTATCTCTGTACAAAAAATCACGCCGATCCGTTGCTCCGTTGCGACGTGAAAGAAGGACAAACAAATAAACAAACAAACACACTTTTCCATTTATAATATTAGTTAGGATATACCTATTTTAGGGCGAAGTACCATTTTTCATACATGAAACTTTCGCCTCTATCGACACAATTATTTTAATGTAAATGAAACATTTCTGTATGGAGGGGAACAATATCAAACTGACGAACTTTGAGTCTTCGAGAAGTCGTTTAGTCAACTGAACTATCGAGACATGCGGCATTGCGAAGATTTTAACTGGATATATAAAAATAATAACAATAGGTATAGTACTATGATTCTAAAATTTTCTTAAATAAATTTTATATTTTAAAAACCTTAACATTCGTCTGATTTCAGAAGCACTATTTTTAACACTTAATTAGTTTCTTTTGTAATAAAACTGATTAAGTGTCAAAAATTAAATTTTATAGTGATATAATTAATTTGAAATATACAATTTTCATCATGCAATAATAATAATAATATTAATATATATCGAAATATTAATATGAACTTAAAAATCACACATCAACTTAAAATTAGAACTTATAATTTAAAGTTCTGACTTAAACGTAATACACTGTTATTTTTAAACAATTGTAAAAGTCTATAATTTTTAATGTCCTTTAAATTTGAAATTTTTTTATGCCACACCACTTGTAATAATAGTAATAATAAAGTTAGAAACTACACCTTTAAATCACATATGCAACTAATAAATATTATAAATATGGTTTATATTAGTATCGTCCTACCTAAAATACACAAAAGTTGGCACTAGCTGTTACTAATAGCTTAAGAACATTCTAAGTTTGAGTTGAATAGTAGGTTCGATATATATGGGGCTTTTGACACAGGCATCAGGCATCCAGATTAACATTTGTCTGCCCTCTTGGTTGACGTCACAGGCGCGGTCGGCGGCCTTGTTCATCTCCCCCCTTTTTTTTAAATTTTTTTTAAAAATATATAAGTTGACTACCTTTGATCTCTAATAATGATTGCCCGTTTACATAGAAAAATAAATGGCTGCAGTGTCACTGCAGATCATGTTTTTTTTTTCAATTTATGTATTTGCTTTTATAAATAAAAAATGAAAGCGAGTTTTATTGCTACGATGTTTATGATGTACAACCTCATTGGGGGTATACTGAACCCCTCCACCACCGACAAGCTACACTAAGGAATCAATAAAATAAAATAATAAAAAAACATATTTTTTATTGAAATTTATTCTACAGTTAAAAAAATTTAAGCCATAAGTCTTATATATCACCGGACTCGTCTTTTAAATAATATTATCTTAGCGTCATAACGATTATGTAACCCAACGATAGGTCTACCATATTGGATTAAATAAGTTTCCCCCCCAAGTTACATGCCAACTCATCACGCTACAATCAGCTTGCATCGACTTGTTTGTGTGAGGCAGGTGGCTGGTCGGACTAGTCAAAAATATTTTTTAAGTTATCACTCATCTAGGAATTGATGCATTTATAAATCATTGAAATGATTTTATTAAAATTTATTATATCTAATGTTTGAAAAATGCCAAAATCTTTAAAAATACAGATACATGTATGGAAAATGTATTTTTAATGCAAAATCGTTTAGAATATTTAAATAATATAAAATTTGCACTTTATTATGGCAGCTGGTATAAATAAAAAAATATAAATTTATCTTGTAGGAAAGGGGATTTGAACCCATTACCTCTATAATAGGAGTCAAGTGCTCTTGCCACAATTTATTAAAGTTGACTTTATTTACATATTGACCTATACATTTGCTGTTGGGCAGAGCGTGGGTGACGCTTAACAGTGTGTGTTAATGATGTTTGACGAGCTCAAGTTAGAACGACAGTAGACACGTGCATGACATGCGAAATGAAAATCTGCCATAGAGAAACCGGGGCGCAAACTCCCGACCCTCCGATTAAAAGTCAGCCACTCTGCCCCTGAGCATTACGAACCAGGCAGTAGTTGAGGAAGGTAGCCTTCCTCTCCTGGCCTAGCCTCGCTACGCTTCAGGTAGCCTGGTCAGCTATAACTGCTTTAGGTATCCTAGGCACACGCACTCGATGGAGTCAGAAACAGGTAAGCAGCACAGTGAAGAGGAGAAATCGGACTCTCTTTCCTCGGACACAACATCACACAACACACAATGGTATACAATAAGAAACATACAGCACNGGAGAAATCGGACTCTCTTTCCTCGGACACAACATCACACAACACACAATGGTATACAATAAGAAACATACAGCACACACAGCCAATCAGACACAGTCTAGTGTAGATATTTCAACAGCAAATACTTTCTCACCACTGAGTGAAGAAAACACATCAAACTGAAGTCAGAATAGCTCTAAAACGGTTGTTTCAGAAAACAATACAAATAAAGTAAAACTCGCGCCTCCGGTGTACATCCCGGACACTTAGAAAATCAGAACTTTGAATCGGACCTTCACACAAAATTTTTTCGTGAAAATCACACTCACCAACAAACGACACCTAAAGGTGCTGGTAAGTTTAGAGGATTACTATACTCTCCGTAGGCATTTAGACAAATTCCAAGTGCAATATTACACACATGCTCACAAAAATGAAACACCGATTAAGATAGTCATTAAAGGACTACCGCACGACATAGGCACACAGTGAATAGAGAAACGGCTCAAGCAGTATACATTTACTCCAATCACCGCCTGGAAATTTAGAACACCAGATAATGCACCTGCAGTCTATGGGGCTGTAGTACAGAAACACAAAGAATATGACATATTGAAAATACCCACGCTTTTCTATATGCCAGTGCATATAGAAATGTACACACACCGCCCTGAGGATGTGGTACAGTGCAGGCGATGTTGTGCACTGGGCCACACACAGAAATACTGTACACTTAGGCCAGTCTGCATTTTGTCAGTAAGAGACTGAATTTACCACACCACAAAACCCATACAATGAACAGGAACCCACACAACAGCAGACAGGAAAATTACAACAAAACAGGAAAAGAGACAACAACACGACAGAAAATACGACCTAGTTGGCAGAGATATGCATGAACTGGCCGTTGTTCTGCAAGAGACACATTTTGTAGCCCTAATGGATCACTTAAGGGCCTTTAGGCCTATAATCGCACAGGCGAAAGCCATGAAAACACTACAGGAGAAGCAGATGTTACTTCTCACAGCACTCGTCACTTTACCTAATTAAATAAACAAGTTAGGACAATGCTAAACTCAAATTGATTAATTAATTAATTAATTGAAATGCACTACATACACCTTCTCGTATCTGAACTTTCTCATTGGTCAGGGACGAGAAGTAACACAACCAATGAACGCACTTTCTCCTCGGAGCCATCTGATTGGTGCGCGACGAGGAGTGCCACTTTTCTGTAAAAACACAGGGCTTTGGCCACAACACTGCAACTGGTGCTAGGGGCCCCTCACACTCTAATTTATTTATAAGGGTTTTATTACTCCAATGTAATAAATGCTGAAACGATGAATCGTACCCCGAAGGAGACCTGTATAGGACACCTCGAGAGACTAGGGACTCACCGACACACTACATGCGAAATTAATTAGCACAGTTGCAAACAACATTTCAACATGCTAGACATACATCACGACACAACATTCACTCCAGCCGGGAGACTGGAGGGGAGTTTCACTCCCCCGCCGAACACACGAAAACGTAATTTTACTTAAAATAGGCAACACCAAATAACTCGCCTAAATAAGGGCCCGGTGCCCAAAGCCCCACATATACACTGCCCCTGCCACCGACCCAATGATTTGAGAAAGTGCCAGGGTGCTTTTGCTTCTCAAACACCTAGTGAATTATGGGAGTTTCGGCTTCCGGTCTCACCACTAAAAGCCATTCGGTGGCATATGAGGGTTCGCCTGAGCTATGAAGGCAGAGCGCGACTGAGTTACAAAAGTGGCCATGAGGAGTTATGCTTAAATGATGTATATTAGACGTCCTAATGAAGAGACTGCGTTCCTCGTACAGATACATTAATATAATAAACATTTATTTACTTTTCNAGCCATGAGGAGTTACGCTTAAATTATGTATATTAGACGTCCTAATGAAGAGACTGCATTCCTCGTACAGATACATTAATATAATAAACATTTATTTACTTTTCATTTCAATTAATGAATATATGTCTTAAGAACNGGCCATGAGGAGTTATGCTTAAATGATGTATATTAGACGTCCTAATGAAGAGACTGCGTTCCTCGTACAGATACATTAATATAATAAACATTTATTTACTTTTCATTTCAATTAATGAATATATGTCTTAAGAACAATAGTATTTGGGAGATATTTTTGTTTAATTTATCTAAAGGCATGCTATGAATTATAAGATTAAAAATTTTTTCATTCAGGGCCTGAATCTTTAATTAGATTATGTGTAGGGCCTATATACCCACATACAATTTTTTAATATTAATTTTTTATAATTATGTAGCAAACCACATTTTTCGCTAGTGAGGATGTGAGCATATGACCATATTTATAGGTCGGTGAATATAATTTGCTAACTATTAGGACCAGGCTCGTAAAATTCAATTTGCAAGCATTATTTTTAACTCCAGTTATGTGTGTATGTTTAAGATCTTTATAACCATAGTAATTAGCTAAATTAAAAACCAATATTTGCATCATAGTTCTTTTTTTTTATCAAAATCAGTTTATAACAGGGTGGTTATATTATAAGGTTATAATAAAAGTATATTCAATGTTTTTAAATTTATTTAAATATATTACTACAAAAGCAGTTCAAAACATTAATTTTCGTCCATGTACAGCTCATGCACTTACGCATCAGCAAGAGAGTCCACACATGTGCACACAGGAGACGAACTCCACCTAAGATTGACTCTACCCAAGACTAACTCCACCCAAGATTGACTCTACCCAAGACTAACTCCACCCAAGATTGACTCTACCC
Organism: Clitarchus hookeri; assembly: GCA_002778355.1. NCBI lineage: Eukaryota > Metazoa > Arthropoda > Insecta > Phasmatodea > Phasmatidae > Clitarchus > Clitarchus hookeri. Next base: position 736,782 of record NQII01000349.1, read on the forward strand.
AAGACCAACTCTATCCATGACTGATTCTACCGAAGACTAATTCTACCCGAGATTGACTCTACCCAAGACTAACTCTACCCATAAATAAATCTGGCCAAGACTAAATCTACCAAATACTAACTCTATCTAATACTATCTCTACCCAAGATGGATTCCACCCGAGAATGACACTGCCCAAGACAGACTCCTGCCATACCACCAACCTATAAAAACAAACGATGAAGAACAATCTCGAAAAAATCTCCTAATAAGAATATCAAAGCTAACCTCTTCGCACAAAATCTTCGCAAAACATATCTATCAGAACTAACCATACCAAAGTGTCACACTTATTTACCAAGCTAACTTACCATGTCAACTGACCAGGCCAACCAACTAAACGCGAAACATTCCTCAGAAATATTCCTTAAAAACATTCCCCATTTAATTCGTTCGCCATATATAACTCTGTCGATTTTAAACGACCCAAGTAAGGCATAACACCACNAAACATTCCCCATTTAATTCGTTCGCCATATATAACTCTGTCGATTTTAAACGACCCAAGTAAGGCATAACACCACAGATAGAACCATAGCACTCTTCCTGCATGCATGCAGTTACATACATTTTATCTAAAACTGAATCTTGCAATCGATTTTTTCACCACTAAATTAATAAGTCTTTCAGAGAAACAGAAGGGACTGTATAGGAAATTAAAGACACATTACTGTATATACATAAATTTTTTATTCATTTACTTATTATATATATTCTATATTTCTAATATTTTTTTTTACATTTGATCATTACATATTTCAGATGTTTGCAAATCATGTATAGTAGTCAACAGCCTCATCTGATATAACAATGATCCTCCAGTTCATCGATGATTGAAGATATCTCAACAATGTGTGAATAATCCCAGTGTGTTTGCAGGTCAATCAAATGTCTGAGTATATCAACAAATTCATTCGGGTTTTCGGGAAATATGTAGTCAGTATTCTCAGTATATTCTGCCTTCTCCATTTCGCTCGTTGCAGTAAATTAACGAGCATCCTTGACGCCTTCTGCCTTCTTCACACCACTTGTCGAAGAAAACTCGTTTGTGAAATGCACGGGAACATCGAGAGAATCATCATCCTTCTCATCAGATAATACATCATCACTGTCGTCATAGTTATCATCAATGCTGTCTTCATGATTATTTTCNCATCATCCTTCTCATCAGATAATACATCATCACTGTCGTCATAGTTATCATCAATGCTGTCTTCATGATTATTTTAGTCTCCTGTTTCATCCTCAGTATCAAGTTTACTTTTCTTTGTAGAGGTCGCATGGTAATCGTCAGTATTCAGAGCCGAAGACTGTTTATTTTGAAGTTCATCGACTTCACGCAAACGTTTTGCAAGTATACATTCTACACATACCGACTCTGCCGCGCCTCGTAGGTCCCTCATTCCATCATTAGCATTAACTGTGTCATCATAATCGTCTGCGGAATCATTACCCACCGATACAGCAGGGAAGTACTGACGACATCACTTGCTGGCTCTCAAATCACCCATGGTTGGAAATCTTGATGGGGTTCTTCAATATAACACCTTGTATGTGGCCATTATGGTAATGCTTCATCGCGCAAAAGGACTCTTCGTAAAGGCGATTCTCTCATGTTGTCGAGCATGGCATCTTTTGCTGAATATCTTTCCACAGTAGCAACACTGTTTTTCATGTAATGTTCCAACAGTGGAAAAAGGTACATCCATAGATTTAAGCTCTATAGTAGACTTAGTACAATCATTGGCTTGCATCATCTTCATGAAAAACATAGAAGTTCTTTCCACATTACCAAATTGGGTATCTACTTGGCCTGGCTATTGCTCTATCTCTCTCTATATATATATATATATATATATATGTCATACATTATATTTAAGCATTCCTATGCTTCCATTCAACAATACATTTTATCCAGTTCCTTGATCACATTGACAAACGTTTCTTCCACACAAGTTCATCGCTCAGCTTGAACTCATGGTCACACTTAAACCATACAACTGACTACTGCCAGACTGTCCCCTCACAAGACTGGCTCCTTCTGCTCTGCAAATTACCCCTAAATGACCCCTCCTCCACAAATGCCCCCTAAATGACCCCTCCTCCACCGCAAATGATCCAAAATGACAACTCATTCTCCGCAAATGACCCATAAATATCCCCTCATCCTCCACAAATGACCCCTAAATGACCCCTCCTCCACAAATGACCTTTAAATGAGCCCCCTCTTCTGTAAATTACCCATAAATAACCACTCCTCAACAGATTACCCCTAAATGACACCCCTCATCCACAGATGACCTCTAAGTGACCCCNACCCATAAATAACCACTCCTCAACAGATTACCCCTAAATGACACCCCTCATCCACAGATGACCTCTAAGTGACCCCTTCTCTTCTACAAATGATCTGTACATGACCCCTCCTCTTCTTCAAATAACCCCTAAATGTCTCCTACTCCTCTGTAAATGACTCATAAATGGCCCCTCCTGCTCTGCAAATTATCTCTCCTGCTCTGCAAGTTACCCCTACTGCTCTGCAAATGGCCTCCACAAATGACCCCTAAATTACCTCTCATGATCCACAAATTACCCATCCTGCTTCGCAAATGACCTCTCCTGTTCCGCAAATTACCCTTCCTACTCTGAAAATGACCCCTCACACTCTGCAACTATGCAATCCAGGCTTCGCATCATGTAGGGGTTTTTTGGTTTCTTATGTTATAATTCTTTGTAGTCAGGTAGAAGGAAATCAGTAAGTGTATATTTACCAAGTTGATTGAACCCACTTGTTCTCAACCATAGATGATTTACTGAAGCCAGAGTCCAACCAGAACCCTTGGAAACTATTTCTTCTTCCTCTTGATATAACTTGTGTATACTATCATCAGCAATGCTTTCTATTGCATATACATTATACACACAACTAAATTCAAGATATTAAATGCTCTAGTACAATATTCGTCATCGTGGGGCTNTATTGCATATACATTATACACACAACTAAATTCAAGATATTAAATGCTCTAGTACAATATTCGTCATCGTGGGGCTCTGGTTTCGTTTAGCTACAATCCAGCCACATATTATATTTTAAACGGCCATATTTTTCCACCTCATCGATCATTTGGTTTATCATATTAGGTTTCATACTCTACAGGAACGAACAAACGTCTNGCCATATTTTTCCACCTCATCGATCATTTGGTTTATCATATTAGGTTTCATACTCTACAGGAACGAACAAACGTCTTTCGATGTAATTGTCATATTCGATGAAACATAATATTTAAGAAGAACCCTGAATGTAGATCGCTTCGGGAAAATATCATAAACATTGGGGGTGAGGTGAGGGTGAAGATGGGTTTATTGAGAGAGAGAGGGTTGAGGTAGGGGTGCGGGATGGCAGTCGGGAGATGGGGCCAGTTCCGCTGATCCTCCGCGGTCCGCTGGACCTGGCTCGGAGTCACTTAATCCTCAGAACAGGCAGAAAAACCAATCAAAATAACATGTAATTTGCTTAACATATAAATTATTTCTTACGAATTATATTTATAGTGGGCTCATATAACACTTATCCTACTGACTCCCTAACGATGCATCGTTCCCACTCTCTTTTCTTACTGGAGCATACATTAGTTGAAATCTCTCTGTATAATGCATAATAAGGAGAGAAAGGAAACTGTATACAATGAAAATACATTTAGTATGTGGTGCAGGNGGAATCTTAAAAAGTACAAACCTATGTGCTGATTAAAAAACTATTTACATTTTTGAGATTTTGAGTCCTCATATCTTTATAACTATGTTGGCTCTTGAAACACAGACTTCAATTTAATTGATCCACAAACTTAATTACACAAAAAAAAAAGTTAATATAAGTTTACTGATAAAATTACACATTTGTTTGAAAACTAGTACTGTAATTTGCTATGTATACTCATTCGCCTATCCAATTTTAATCACGTTTTACTATTTAAAAATATGCTTTTCTACTTTATGGAACTTAGTATATTCATTTATAAGACAAAATCCAACTTACTGTTCGAAATTTTTGAAAAACGTTCGATAATTTTCTGTGTCGACATGTATATAGATGTTTGTGTGAAGAAGTGCAAGTTCAGTGAGCCTTTCTTCTGTCATTCGGGTGCGCAGCCACGATTTCAGACGGCGAAGTGTTGGAAAGATTTGTTCTGCTGTAGCAACACTCACTGGGAGGGTGACCAACACCTTAATCAGCATACAAATTCCAGGATACAAATTATAACTGCATCGTTCTAATGCCTGTACTGCAGTGCGAGGTATTGGTAACTTTTAACCTTATCGTCTTGCCAGCTTTCTTGCCATATAGGCTTGATGCACTATTTCCAAGAAAACACGTGTAGAGTTGGGCTAGAGTTTGGACACACCGAAAAATGTTTTCTGTGGAAGGATTTTTTACTATAACAGAAGGCACCAGAAGATTAAAGTAGAAGACTTTTAGTGTCTCTTCTGGTAATCAATTTTGAAGATCTGTTACGATATTATCTAATAAAGCCAAGAAAATTGCCTTACGGTAGTATTCCTCAGCTGAGATTGCAGGAAAGTTTGACAGGAAGGTTTTCCGAACTGCAGTCCGAGGCATTTGTATTTAAGTCTCTAATTCATGTGAAATATTCCCAGCTTTAACAAACAAACCAGGAAAACGAATGCAGGAACTACACTGATAAGATTTGAGAACACTTTGTATCACACAGTGCATCACATGCATTCTTCAGGTTAAAAGTTGGTGCCTGCAAAACTAAGCTGAGAGGCCGTGTGACAGAAAGAATCTCAGTAAGACAGGCTACAGATACAACAAAGTCTCCATCAGTTATTANAAGCTGAGAGGCCGTGTGACAGAAAGAATCTCAGTAAGACAGGCTACAGATACAACAAAGTCTCCATCAGTTATTGATTTTAGTAAGGAAAATGCTTCTGATGGTGAGTTTGAATCTTTCCATATCGATATTTCCTGAAGAGCTTTGACAATTTTGTGAGCAGATTCCTGAAACTGAATAATACCGTCGTGTTTGTCAATCCACCATGTCTCGCAAAGACCACAGAAAGCTTTCTCAAGGTGTTTCCTAAACAACATAGCTCTCTTTGGAGGAAACATTAGCGAAATTTATAATTCTTTTCAATGTTGAGACTGTACTTCTGATGGACACAATTATCGAGGTTTTCAGAAGAGAATTGTTAATTAAATGTTTGAAGCAAAGGCATCTCTTTGCATTGTGACAACTCTTGATGATCTGTTTAACTGCTCCCTTTGCATCTGANAAGCTGAGAGGCCGTGTGACAGAAAGAATCTCAGTAAGACAGGCTACAGATACAACAAAGTCTCCATCAGTTATTAATTTTAGTAAGGAAAATGCTTCTGATGGTGAGTTTGAATCTTCCCATATCGATATTTCCTGAAGAGCTTTGACAATTTTGTGAGCAGATTCCTGAAACTGAATAATACCGTCGTGTTTGTCAATCCACCATGTCTCGCAAAGACCACAGAAAGCTTTCTCAAGGTGTTTCCTAAACAACATAGCTCTCTTTGGAGGAAACATTAGCGAAATTTATAATTCTTTTCAATGTTGAGACTGTACTTCTGATGGACACAATTATCGAGGTTTTCAGAAGAGAATTGTTAATTGAATGTTTGAAGCAAAGGCATCTCTTTGCATTGTGACAACTCTTGATGATCTGTTTAACTGCTCCATTTGCATCTGANAATGTTTGAAGCAAAGGCATCTCTTTGCATTGTGACAACTCTTGATGATCTGTTTAACTGCTCCATTTGCATCTGATGCTATGACAGAGAAGTTATCTGTGCCAATCCCAACACTGTTTTACAGGGGTAGATTGAAATGTTTCAGCAGATCTACTAGGCCTACACAATTTTGCTAGAAGATGAAATAAAACAGTAATATGTGAATTACATATTAAAAAAAAGGACCCTTTAGAAAAAATTAACAATTGCAAGGGGGGACATCTGTTCCCATCTTGGATTTGTGATCTTTGCGTCGTATATTGAGTTTCAATTTCACAAGGTTTTGTGCGAATCACAACTTGCGTCGTGTGAAAACTGCTTAAATATTGACTGAGGTAGGTCATAGAACATTAATCTGTAGATAGTTTAATAGAGTTAGCATTAATGAAATGCTTTTATTAATTTGCCTGCGTGTAATCGTTGAGAGTGAATTATTAGTTCCTAATTACATCTACAGGCAAGATAACATTGGCAGCAGAGAAACATTAACAGCTTCAGTAAATTTACCAAAAAAATNCCTAATTACATCTACAGGCAAGATAACATTGGCAGCAGAGAAACATTAACAGCTTCAGTAAATTTACCAAAAAAAATTTATGCCCTATCAGAGCCAAATTTTTGCAAATAAGTCTGAAACCATAAACAATTAGATCACGCTTAGANAAAAAAATTTATGCCCTATCAGAGCCAAATTTTTGCAAATAAGTCTGAAACCATAAACAATTAGATCACGCTTAGAAGGCGTCAGTTGTTGTCCTTAATGATTTACAAACACAATCATTTTTATGAACTATCCATTGCCTCCTTTTTATAAGCCTGGCAGTAGTTTTTTCAAAGCAGATTAAATTATTTCTAGTTATTTAGTATTTGTTTCGTAAACAACATTATATTTTTAATATTTCTCTCGTTGTTTTCCTCCAGGATAAGCTAAATAATGAGACAAAAGTTTCGAAAACAGAGGCTGTTTTCCGATTGACAATTTTTATTAACAAAATGGTCACATGAACATGAACCGGTTTTTCCAACAGAATCTGTGAAATATTTTTGCATTTTGCGTTTCGTCATCTACGAAGCAAATACACCAAATGCAAACGTTAGTTTTTCAGTGGTTGTTGGTGTTAAATAGACAGAAACATTAATTTTCTACAACAAATATCTACACCAGTCATTATGAAATAAATAGAAGAAACTTCTATCTAAACTTCATTTTCTATATTTTTTNACAACAAATATCTACACCAGTCATTATGAAATAAATAGAAGAAACTTCTATCTAAACTTCATTTTCTATATTTTTTTCAAAGACAACTTTGAGATATAAATTATTTTAATTTGCTGATTTTATGAAAGCGAGAACTCTAAATATTTTTATAGAGAGTAATGGATTATTTTACAAATCCCTGAGTTTATAATTAAAAAATTATAGATTTTTACTTGCATGAAAACTGTGAAGACGTGATCTATAATAGATTGCAGCATTGTATTTTCAACAAATGTGTTCCACTTGAAACTTTACCGAATACGAACCGCAAATTACGAAAAACCGAATTCCATACCAATTGGAACACGGCCTGAGTTTCAGAGTTACACATAAGCACCACTTCACTGAAACCTTGGTTTCCAAAATTGGGTTACCGAAACTCGACTTTGGGTTGACTATATAATAAACCGTACTGTTTGTAAACTTAACGCTCACCATTTGTTTGCAAACCGCCAATAGTGAAGACAAGCTAACTACGAGTGTTACTAGGAAAGTAAGGTCCGATTTGTTATAAAACATAAACCATTACAGATTTTTTCAAAAAACTTTTTTTATTTAATTCCTTACATGTTTCTCTATTTTTGCTACATAGTTTCCATATTTGTTTAAACATTTATCAAAACGTGCTACAAGCTTTTGTATGCCTAAGTCATAGACGTCTGCCGCCTGTGAGGATAACCAGTCTAAAACTGCTTCTTTCACCTCGTCATCTGAGGCGAAGCGCTTACCTACCTAAAGGCGTTTGCTTTTAGGTAGCGGAACAAGTGAAAATCGCTCGGCGCCAAGTCTGGACTGTACGGTGGGTGGTCAATATGTTCCCATCCAAAATATCTGATCAGATTTTGGGTGTGAATGGCAGAATGCGGTATGGCATTGTCATGCAGAAACAACACTCCAGACATCAGAAGGCCACGTCGCTTATTGCATATGGCACGTCGAAGTTTAACCAGAGTAGCGCAGTAAGTGGCCCATTGATTGTTGTCCCTTGCTGCATAAAATCGACTAACAAGACTCAATGTCTATCCCAAAACACGATTGCCATAACCTTGCACGTTGAGATTGTCCGCTTGGCCTTAATTTTGACTGGTGATGTCTGGTGACGCCATTCCATTTACTGTCGTTTAGACTCTGGGGTCATGTGAGAAACCCACGTCTCGTCCCCTGTGACAATCTTCTCTAAAAATTGATCACCTTCCTTATGATATCTGACCAAATAATCAAGAGCACAAGCCATTCTTTTCATTTGGTGTTCCTCAGTAAGCAGCCTGGGAACCCAACGTACGCACAATTTGTGAAATTGCAAATTTTCAGAGACAATTTTGTGGAAAGTTGTTCTACCCACAATCGGAAATTCCACTGCTAAAGTTGAAATTGTAAATCACCGGTCTTCACGAATATTTTCGTCCACGGCTTTCACAAAATCTTTTGTGATCACTGATGGTCGGCCAGATCGCGGTTCATCATAGACATTTTCCCGTCCGTCCTTGAAAGCTCTCATCCACTTACGCACTTTACTGTCACTCATCGCATTGGGGCCATACACTTGACTTATCTGTCGATGAACTTCCGCTGCTAAATCGTTCCTTGCTGTCAAAAACCGAATCACTGACCGTATTTCACAGTCGGCTGGCTGATCAATTGTTTTAAACATTTTGAAGTGGCACTGTAAACAGCACATTGCAACAATACCAATGCAAATGGCGTCGTTTGACGAGCAAGGCATGCGGGGAGTCGGTGCGCATGTGCGTTACAAAGTTCGCGCGACATTCGATTAGCTAAAGCGATTCGGACCTTACTTTCCGAATAATCCTACAAACTTAAGTTTTTACGATCCACATTACATTTCATCTATTACATTTCCACATGACTTACACTACACATTACCGTAACACGACAAACCTTGTAAAACCTATAGTTCCTATCGTCCTACCGTGGCTCGTGTTGCCATCTATGGAATCCCAGTGACAACGTTTCAGCTGCAAAGCAGAGTGCAACTAGTAACACTCCTAATTGAATATTCTGGCATTTAACATTTTGGAAATGATCTGTGTAATTATAATATACATATTATATATTTTTTGATACATTCAGAGACTATTACAATATCGCACATTGCATAAAATTCTTAGTTTCAAGGAAACTTATTAATTTTAATAATGAATGATCGACCATGATATATTAGATCTGTGAAGACGTTCAAATTCTGTATACTAGATTCTATCAGTGAGCGTCATTGCGCTAACATGTTCGGGTTGCCACTCGAAAACTGTTTTATAGTTCTAAAAATAAAATTTGGTGGTTTTATTAAAACATTTTTTTATTTATGATTACAAAACATCAATTAAAATTATGCAAGTAAAAAACCGGTTCCAAAATAAAATAGGTGATCGTGTGTATTTTTTCTCATATACATATTTTATTTTTTCGTTGCATCAAATAACTTTGGGTGGGGGTCGCCCCCTGCACCCCCCCCCTTACCCAAGCTACTAGTACGGTGTTGGAACAACCGCAGAATGGAGACAAGCGTCTCTATGGTCAGGCATGTAGGCGTCCAGAAGTCAGACGTTCTCCTGGGAAAGATCTTGCCACAGCTGGGGCAACTGAACCTGCAGATCTGCAGTAGTTGCTGCTGGCCGTCTGGTCCCAAATATTCTCGTTGGGCGAGAGTTATGGGTATCTTGCCGGCCAAGGAAGCATGCTGACATCACACAGGCAGGCCAGATATACCTGTGCTGTGTGAGGCCGGGCATTATCCTGCTGGCAAATATGGTTGTCAAGTTACACCAGGAAGGGTAGCGCACATGGTCGCAGAATTTTCTCGATGTATCACAGTGTCGTCAGAGTTCCTTCAATCACCACCAGTGGGGTGCGGGTATAGTAGGAAACGGCACCACACACCATGACACCTCTCACCTTTCACTGGGATGGTGTGCCATTCTACAATTATATGTGGATAATTGTGTCGACCAGGAGGTCTCCAGACTCGAATACAATATCATAAATACTTGTCAGGTTTATTTTATTAATAGTAATTTTAATGTGTAGCAAGGGGAATTTGTCGCAATTTATCCTTAAGACTGTATGCCGCATTTGGCTAATGTGTATTTTGTATTTAGTTGTTTTATTGGTACATAATTTAAAGCAAATAAAATTAAATGATAACCAGAGTCAACAATTTTCATGTGACTTCCCTAGGAATCCCGCAGCTTCCGAAATTAAGTAAATTGATTCCTACTCGTTTAACTTTCTAATTATCCAGTTAAAATGCATACAATCCAATGTCATATCAAATACAACTAACTAATTTTCCGCATTTGCATCTACAGTTATTACTTTTTCATTACTACAGAAAAATTAAACTACATTTTTTTCAAACTACTTGGTTACAATTTTAAAATCATATTTTAACTAATATAATTCAGTTGTTCCAAACGCTCTGGGCAAGCATACACTGGAGAGCCAAAAAACTGATATAGGCGTGCGTATGCAAATAACAGAGGTATGGAACCAATCAGAGTAACGCGATGCGGTCGGCAGCACCTATATAAGACAATAAGCGTCTGACAAAGTTGCTAGATCGGTTACTGCTGCAACAATGGCAGGTTATCAAGATTTAAGAGAGTTTGAACGTGGTGTTATAGTCGGCGCACGAGAGATGGGACATAGCATCTGCGAGGTAGCGATAAAGTTCGGATTTTCGCATATGACCATTTCACGAGTGTACCGTGAATATCGGGAATCCGGTAAAACATCAAATCTTCGACATCGCTGCGGCCGGAAAAATATCTTGAACGAACGGGACAAACGACGACTGACGAGAATCATTAAATGTGACAGACGTGCAACCCTTTTTCAAATTGGCGCAGATTTCAATGCCTGCTGCATACCTTCAGACATTAGTCGAGTCCATGCCACCTCGTCTTGCGGCACTTCTGCGTGCTCGCAGGGGCCCTACACGATATTAGACAGGTGTACCAGTTTTTTTGGCTCTTCATTGTATAATTTATTAAAATATAACACACAAGGCTGATGTACAAAGCCATAAATTTTATCGTTATAACGAAATAAAGCCCCCAATAAATAAGAATTTTAATGTTATTTTTATAGTATAACATTATTGCTACTTACAGTATTTACAATTGTTAAATTTCTGCTCTGTTTCTGCTACTTTACCATCACACATACTGTTTATATACATTTTTTTTACAACACAGCATTATTTATTAACTTATTTAAATCTTTTAACTTTTTTTGCTTGTCGGCATATTATAATTTTCCCATATTTAGTTTTAACCATGTCTTTGTTCGTTCATGATACGATATGTATTAATTCGGAAGTTATACCTTTATACCAGGTGAGTCACCGGCACCTGTTTTTCCGTATCTATGCAACTCGCACACAATAATACCTATCTAACCAAACATATCCTTCCCTGTAAAATAATTGTTTTTTTTTGTGTAGCCGAGGCCCGTGCTACGTACGTACTAGTTACCGCGCCTCGTCTGTTAGCTGAACATTTGACGCCTTTGTCAGCTTGCACAAATCAGCGGCGCGAAAATTGAGAGTCGCTTCAAATCCGCACAAGCGCGTTTATTTATTTTCGTCAATGCAGTAAGTGGTGACTGTATTTTTATGCCACATGAAGGAACACAATGGCTCGAAGCGAGGCAGATGTGTGTTACCAAGGACGCAATAGTCACGTACCAAAATATTCGGTAAACATCGCAATAATCTGTTTCAATACTATAAAAGTATGCGCATTCTTTGAAAAGTGGCTGCTTTTCAACGCATTGCTTACATAACTACATCCGTTCACCGTTACTGTACTGACGACAACGAATCAACGCGCACGTGGTGTTTTGCCATGATTGATGATTTTAGATGGGTAGAAAATTTGTGCAGGTTGCTTAGATAAGAAAAAATAGGCACGGGAAACTCACGTGGTATCTACTCTCTCTCAACACACCAGAGTCAATAACATAATTTGTATTGATATTAACGTATTTGTTAATTTTGTATCCTTCAGTTTTTATTATTATTTTTGGTAATTAACTTTTTGGTAGTTTGATATCTCATTATTCTTTGGTGTTTAATTTTCGGTTAATATATAATAATACTTAAATATATCACATACTTAATGAGGAATACTTAAGTAGTTAGGAAATGTAGGTTTAGTGCCAGCTGTGTCTGGGGGAGCAGGGTAAGAAAACAGTAAACATTAATGCTCTTGCATTCCACTTTTACGGCAACCATTTTGTAAGCCAGTACAAAAACCACCTGCTCTTGCATTTTCCAAAATTTTCCAAAATTTTATTTTTTCAAACTTAAAAAAAAAAATCAAGTTTATTTCAAAATTTTCAAAATTTTTCAAAAAATTTTTTTTTTCTCGTACAATCTATGGCGGGCATTTTGTTGCGCAACATAGCATCAGGCGAGCTCCCTACAGCGACTCCACATCACCATTACATAGCCTCAGGCAAGCTCCCTACGACAACTCCGTGTCTCCATTACATAGCATCAGGCTGCCCGCTCTCATCGCCCCAAGTTATGTATGTTTGGCATCAATGGCTGTGCCTGGGGGAGCTAATGATATAACCCCAGGCTACAGGATGCAGCAGTAGTGTAGTGGATAGACGACTCGCTTCTTGGGGGCCGCGGTGGTGAGGTGGATAGACAACTCGTTTCGTGGGGGGCCATGGGAGCACTAATGTGACATAGCCCCAGGCTACATGATGCCCCCATAGACCTCATGCTCACACATTCTGAGGCTCCCTACGTCAACTCCACCTTCCTGGAGGCTGCGGTGGTGTACTGGATAGATGTCTATAACCCCAGGCAACAGGGTGCCATGGTGGTGTAGTGGATGGACGCCTCGCTTCTTGGTGGCCGCAGTGGTGGGGTAATAAGACAACTCGTNTCTTGGTGGCCGCAGTGGTGGGGTAATAAGACAACTCGTTTTGTGGGGGGCTGCTGGGGAGCTAATGACATTGCCCCAGGCTACAGGTGCCCCCGTAGACTTTATGCTCATTAATTCCGAAGCTCACTACGTCCACTCCACCATCTTAGGGGCTGCGGTGGTGGGGTGGGTAGACTACTCGGGGGTCTTGTGGTGTGCCAGATAGACTATTCGCTTCTTGAGGCCACGGTGGTGGCAGTATTAAAACGTCATGCTCACGCATTCTGAGGCTCACTACGGCGACTCCACCTTACTTCATGACATAGCCCAAGGTGTCGCGTGATTTTCGGAAATACATCTTGAAATTCCTTTTAAGCGTTAAGACCCATATCTCCAGGTGATGCATGATATTTCGAAATGTATTTAAAGAGTTCCATAGCGACTGTGGGGCTCTGGTGGTGCGGTGGATAGACGAAACACCGCCTCAGTCGGTGCAGGGACTTGTGCTAGCATTATACGGGGGCCGCGGTGATGCAGTGGATAGACGACTTTTCAAAGACCATGCTCTTACATTCCATGGCTCATGACCCCCAATATGGAGGAGTGACTCCTTTTTGGGCAATGAGAGATTGAGGGGTTTCCTCCGAGAATACCCACATCACTTTGCAGTCGATAGAAGACATGTGAAACATCATGCTCTTACATTCCATTTGCTCATGACCCCACAATATGGCGGAAAGACTCCTTTCTTCGGCAATGAGGGATTGAGGGTTATTCTCCGAGTCTTTCCCCAACTCCCTACCATTNTGGCGGAAAGACTCCTTTCTTCGGCAATGAGGGATTGAGGGTTATTCTCCGAGTCTTTCCCCAACTCCCTACCATGACGCCTCGACTGGTTCCCACTTCATGCTCTTGCATTCCATGCTAGGGATTTTTCTCCGAGTCTTCCCAAATCCCTGCTACAATGCCTCCGACGGCTGCAACGAGGCGGTTCTCGGAGCTGTTCTGAAAAAATTCAATTACGACTGTGGGGATGCGGTGGTGCAGTGGATAGACAACACACTACCTTAGGTGGTGCAGGGGCTAGCATTTCAATTGCCCTGCCACAATGCCCCGACTAGTCCCTACTTCGCTTCTTGGGGGCTGAGGTGATGTGGTGGATAGGCGACTCGCTTCTTTTGAGGCCGCGTTGGCGTATTGGATAGACGGCGCGATTCCTGGGGCCGCGGTGGTGCGGTGGATAGACGAATCGTTTCTTGGAGGCCGAAATGGTGCAGTGGATAGACGCCTCGTTTCTTGGAGGCCGAGGTAGTGAGGTGGATAGACGACTCGCTTCTTGGGGGCCGTGGTGGTGTTATGGATAGTCGACTCGCTTCTTGGGGGGGGCCGTGGCAGTGAGGTGGATAGACTGCTCGATTCTTGAAAGCCGCGGTGGTGTGTTGGATAGAAATCACCTCAGGCGTGTCCCTACAACGACTCCCCGACTTCATTACATAGCCCTAGGCTACAGGGGGGCTCCCCGCAACAACAGATGTTTTTAAAAATTTCCCAACACCGCACTCTACAACGAAACACCATTGTCCCAGGATGTGCGGCTCTTGCGTTCCATTTCCTAGGGGGGGAGGGGGCTGCAGTGGTGTGGATAGATAACTTACTTCTTGGGGGTCGCTGGGGTGTGGTGGATAGACGACTCATTTCTTGGGAGCCGCGGTGGTGTGATGGATAGACGTCACATCAAACTTCATGCTCTTGTATTCCATGACTGTGGTGATGCAGTGGATAGACGACTCACCAAACTTCACACTCTAGCATACATAGACATCGCCCGCGGCAATGAAAATTAACGCATGGTCATTAAAGCCCTATGATAACGTAAAAGAATAGTTGACTGTAATTTCCAACCTGTTTAAGGTACAACCGCCAAATTCGTAAAATAACATCACCTCCGACAACATCAATTATCACAGAGTAATTTATGTCCTATGAGTACTTTTAAGCATAGTTGGCCTTAATTCCGGAATCGTTTAAGTTATAACCATCAAATCCGTAACATAGACATCACCCACGACAACAAAAATAATACAGCGACATTTATACCCTAAGTGTACTTATAAGCATAGTTGGTCGTAATTCACGAACTGTTTAAGATAAATTCGCCAAATTCATAACATAGGCATCACCCCCGGCAAACGAAAAATGATTATAGGGTCATTTAAGCCCTACGCACACTTATAAGCATAGAAGACTGTAATAGCTGACATGTTTAAGGTACAACCACCTATTTCGTAACATAGACATAACTCCTGTCATCAGCACTTATTACAGAGTGATTTAAGCCCTATACGAACCTATAAGCATAGTTTCTAGTAATTTCAAACATGTTTAAGATACTGTTATCAAATTCGTAACATAGACATCACCCCCTACAACTGCAATTATGACAGAGTCATTTAACTACTATGCATACTTATAAGCGTAGTTGGCTGTAATTTCCAAGACATTTAAGATACAGTCACCGAATTCGAAACATATACATCATCCCCAACAACAAATTTGAGCGTAGAGTAATTTATGTCCCTTGTGTACTTATAAACATAGTTGTATATTATTTCCAAATGGTTTAAGTTGCAGCAGTAAAATTCATAACATAGGCATCACCCCCGCCAACGAAAATTATAACACAGTTATTTATGTCCTATGCATAATTACAAGCATAGTTGAACGTAATTTCCAACCTGTTGAAGATACTGTTATCAAATTAATAACACATGTATAACCACCAACAACTAAAATTACCGCATTGTTATTTGCGTCCTATGTGTACCTACAAGCATAGTTGGACTTAATTTCCGACCTGTTGAAGATACTGCTATCCATTTCATAACATATGTACCACCCCCAACAATAAAAATAACTGCATAGTCATTTGCGTCCTAAGTTTAACTATAAGCATAGTGGATTATAATTTCTGAACTGTTTAAGATAAAGCTACCAAAATCATAACATAGTCATCACCTACTCATAACATAGGCATCATTCGCTACAACGACAATGCTGCAGCACACAAGGATAAAGATACCTAACATGTTACGTGAGGGTCTCGAAAGAGTCTCCTCACAGACGAAGCTGTCAGCCTATCATAAGGAACACTACCACACACAATGATAAAGGGGTCTAACATGTTATGTGAGGATCACGAACAATTAGTCATGCAAGAGAGACATCACTACTACACGACATTACAAAACACATAAAAATAATTGTAAAACAAAAAGTTATATGTATTTAATAACCTATGTATATTTCAGTATAATGCGTGTTATGAGCCGCAGATATGTAGCGTCTGAATGTAAAAAAAATTTAATATTGTTAGTAGAATTTAAGCTTTTTTATGTAATCTGTAAACATAAATTCAACGAAATGTCTTCCAAAGGTCTGGTTAAGGTTTAAGGGCGCACAACATCATCCAAGGTGACGGTTTGGATTGTATATATATAAATATACATATGGTTGTAGCATACACTAACTGTCTCAGTTGCTATTCAGACTTCGAAGAATGAACAGTGTTGTTTTTCTACGATGGAAAGTAATTGGGAAAGTTATTTGTGTTGCTACTGTAAGAAGACGTTTTCTAAAAGTTGCCATTCTCGTCGACACGGGATTGGCTGCCAACAATATATGAAATGCATTATCTTATCATGCGAAAAGTGTAAATCATATTTTCGAAGACTCGATAGCTTAAAAAGACATAGTTCAACATGCAGAAGATCTCCTTCCTCCACATGTCCATCAGTATTTGCTGAGATTAAAGGAAACTTTTCATGGGAAGATACCTTCGAAAGAAAAAATTCGAACAATAAACATCGTTAAAGTTATCATAACCTACCGCGGAAACAACGGGCGGATCAGTCAAATCTCCTAGTCGTCCATGTCGTCCAAGCTATCGATGTGATATGTGTTAAGGTTTGTTCACTCGTACTGATAGTTTAAACATGCATATGAAAAAGTATAAAGACCTTTTTCCTCTACATTCTAAGCAACAAGATATATTGACAGCGATACAAACTTGTGTCGATCAGGTTTGTGATGTACGAAGTATTGGTACACCTATATCACATACTTCTGACCTTCATTGAACAATGAACACAAGCCTTCACCAAATTGGAGGATAAAAATGTTGCTATTGTGGTAAGATCTTTAGTAAAAGTAGCAACGCACGCCGTCATGATAGATGTAAAATGCTGTGTAGAGGTGGAGAGTAGTCGGGTTTATTGTTGAAGTATTTTGCCTTGATTTGAAGCTGTAGTATAAATCTTTCAAGGAACTGTGGGGAAAAAACTTGCAGCTGTATGGTGGTGTAGCAAAACTAGATATGCTAGCTAGCTGAATCGACAATTCTAGAATGCATAAAAAAGCTCTAATCCCACTCATGAAATAAGAAGATTTGTACATATATATACATGCGAAATTGATGGAATCGTCTTAGTTGTTATTCGAATTTCGAAGAGTGTACATCGTCTTGATCAAAGATGGAAAATACGACAGAAAGCCATTTGTGCTGTTTCTGCAATAAGCTATTTACTAAGAACTGTCATGCCCGATGACATGAAACTGCTTGTTCTATGAACATGAAGCAATCTACCTTAGCATGTGAACAGTGCAAGTCTCAATTTGGACGACGCGATAACCTAAAAAGACATCTCGAAATGTGTGAGGGACTCTCACCTGTAGCGGCTAAGCTATGTAGTGTATTGCCTACATCTGAAAAAACGTGAAGGCCAGACACCTGCTGCATTGAATACTGGTGCGCTGTCACCATCGACAACATCCAACCTGGACATTAGGGTGGATCGTTGTTTGTATGAAATTTTTTTTTCTCTCTTTTTTGTAATGGGCCAGAGCGGTAAAGATGTTCCATTGGCAACACGTTTTACATACAATATATTTCGTAAAAATATTAATAAATAATACCACCCCAAACCATTTGATTTTTTACAAAAACTTGAAATTCCGTGATTTTTTAATTTCCTGTTCCCAGACACAATTTTAGCTTAAATCGAACAAAAGTATTTGAAATCACATAAGAAAGAATCTAATTTGACCTATTACACGCTTTCTTTGCGATGTCTTGCATTGGGGAACCCCCGCAACCCCGTTAATCCCATGCGTACATAACCTCAAATAGTACTCATTGAACTATTGTTTTGGTCGGACGCTTGTCAATTTTTTATAATAAGTTCGTTAAAATTCCTTGGTTTTGCGATGGCAGTGTTACGGAGAGATGTCACATGTCCCATATTCTGTCATTCAAGTGATTTACATCTTTATACCTTACTAACATATGAGGACATTATGTTATATTATTTATGGATTAGTCGCAATAAATCAAATCAATATAAAGATTTAGTGAGTGATACGTGTGCAGAAGTCTTAGAAAAAGTGATTGAAAGGTGGCAGCTTGCATCAATACCAACTATAGGGAATCGCGCTGCCATGAAGAAAATAAAGGCATATCACGATAAGTATAGGAATTTGTTAAAGCCATATAGTTCAAGGAAAGAAGTGAAAAGTTATAAGGATCGAATCGAGCGATTTGTGAATGATTCAAAGTGTCTTTTTGACATTTCAGCATGCAAATGCAAGTGTTTTGATTCGTGTCATTGTGAAAAACATCTCAAAGTACCGGTCAAGGAAAGAGAGTTTTTGGTGGATTAAAGGAAAGAAAGAAAGATGGCAAGTATTAGTCGCAAACGTAGATTTGAGGAATATAAAGAAACAATTACCAGTTCTTCAACCTCAAAACAGCCTATGCCATTAACCAGCGACGCATAACCCCAGACACTTTGACCCCAAACGACAACACCGCAGGCACCACAACAACGAACGCAACAACCACAGACATAAAAAATTAATGACCTTAGTGCAATAGCCATAACTTTGGATATATTTGGCGTTTCTGACAGAGCTGGAGCTGCCATTGTTTCGGCAACACTCCAAAGTGTGGGGGTTATTTCGGAGGCAAATTTTTTCCGACGTTGTGGACCGAAATAAAATTAGAAGAGCCCATCAGAAGCAGAGGACCAGTTTGACCGATGCACCACTTAATTCGGAAGATCAAAATTTTGGATTATACTTCGATGGCCGCAAAGATAAAACGCTTAGTATGAGAGAGTCCAGGAGAAGGATAATTATGGAAGAGCATATAAGCTTAGTTAAAGAACCAGAGTCACTATATATTGGCCATCTTTCATTAAACACCGGAAAAGCAGCAATAGTAAGTAAAAAAATTAAGCGGTTCTTAGACAGGAAAAACATTGAATGCAATAATCTTACTGTAATCGGGTGTGATGGAACTGTTGTTAATACAGGTAGTCAAGAGGGTATTATTCGAAAACTTGAAATAAAAATCGGAAAACCACTACAGTGGTGCATTTGCCAATTACACGCCAATGAACTGCCGTTTCGACACTTGTTCGAGAAACTTGATGGCTCTACTACTGGACCTAGAAGTTTTACAGGACCTATCGGAAAAGCTTTCAAGGTTTGCGAGTAGCTTCCAGTGGTTTCGTTTCAAACCATCCAGTGCACTCTACCTATCGTAAGAAACAGTAAGGATTTGAGTACTGACCAACTGTACTTATACGAAATGTGTCAAGCTATAAACTCTGGATCGTGTTCCGAAAGCTTATCAAAGAAAAATCCTGGCAAAATCGTACATTCTCGGTGGCTCACAACTGCTAACAGAATCCTTCGTTTGTATGTTTCTTCCTCTGAGCCGACTACCAATTTGTTAATTTNTGGCTCACAACTGCTAACAGAATCCTTCGTTTGTATGTTTCTTCCTCTGAGCCGACTACCAATTTGTTAATTTTAGCAAATTTTATAATAAAAGTATATGCCCCAATGTGGTTTTCCATCAAAACGCAACCACTTTGCATTTATGGCGCTAGGCACTTACACAAGACCATTCAGCTTTCCAGGTATTTGACAGAAGATTTGTTATCGAACCCAGTTCACATCGATTTTTATAATATATACACAGAAGCAAATAACCCAAGAAAAATTTTTATTTGAGGTTAAACAAAGCGTCAGTCTCTGGAGAGGGGAGAAGTCAGGAGGTGCGGCCTTGGACGAANATCAATATAAAGATTTAGTGAGTGATACATGTGCAGAAGTCTTAGAAAAAGTGATTGAAAGGTGGCAGCTTGCATGAATACCAACTATAGAGAATCACGCTGCCATGAAGAAAATAACGGCATATCACGATAAGTATAGGAATTTGTTAAAGCCATATAGTTCAAGAAAATAAGTGAAAAGTTATAAGGATCGAATCGAGCTATTTGTGAATGATTCAAAGTGTCTTTTTGACATTTCAGCACGCAAATGCAAGTGTTTTGATTCGTGTCATTGTGAAAAACATCTCAAAGTACCGGTCAAGGAAAGAGAGTTTTTGGNCGCAAATGCAAGTGTTTTGATTCGTGTCATTGTGAAAAACATCTCAAAGTACCGGTCAAGGAAAGAGAGTTTTTGATGGATTAAAGGAAAGAA
The DNA here is from genome assembly GCA_002778355.1 of Clitarchus hookeri. Lineage (NCBI taxonomy): Eukaryota > Metazoa > Arthropoda > Insecta > Phasmatodea > Phasmatidae > Clitarchus > Clitarchus hookeri. The sequence continues at coordinate 757,309 of NQII01000349.1, forward strand.
AGAAAGATGGCAATAGGTAATACTGATTTTAAAACGACCAGTAAAAATCAGAAAGTATTAGTCGCAAACGTAGATTTGAGGAATATAAAGAAACAATTACCAGTTCTTCAACCTCAAAACAGCCTATGCCATTAACCAGCGACGCATAACCCCAGACACTTTGACCCCAAACGACAACACCGCAGGCACCACAACAACGAACGCAACAACCACAGACATAAAAAATTAATGACCTTAGTGCAATAGCCATAACTTTGGATATATTTGGCGTTTCTGACAGAGCTGGAGCTGCCATTGTTTCGGCAACACTCCAAAGTGTGGGGGTTATTTCGGAGGCAAATTTTTTCCGACGTTGTGGACCGAAATAAAATTAGAAAAGCCCATCAGAAGCAGAGGACCAGTTTGACCGATGCACCACTTAATTCGGAAGATCAAAAATTTGGATTATACTTCGATGGCTGCAAAGATAAAACGCTTAGTATGAGAGATTCCAGGAGAAGGATAATTATGGAAGAGCATATAAGCTTAGTTAAAGAACCAGAGTCACTATATATTGGCCATCTTTCATTAAACACAGGAAAAGCAGCAATAGTAAGTAAAAAAATTAAGCGGTTCTTAGACAGGAAAAACATTGAATGCAATAAGCTTACTGTAATCGGGTGTGATGGAACTGTTGTTAATACAGGTAGTCAAGAGGGTATTATTCGAAAACTTGAAATAAAAATCGGAAAACCACTACAGTGGTGCATTTGCCAATTACACGCCAATGAACTGCCGTTTCGACACTTGTTCGAGAAACTTGATGGCTCTACTACTGGACCTAGAAGTTTTACAGGACCTATCGGAAAAGCTTTCAAGGTTTGCGAGGAGCTTCCAGTGGTTCCGTTTCAAACCATCCAGTGCACTCTACCTATCGTAACAAACAGTAAGGATTTGAGTACTGACCAACTGTACTTATACGAAATGTGTCAAGCTATAAACTCTGGATCGTGTTCCGAAAGCTTATCAAAGAAAAATCCTGGCAAAATCGTACATTCCCGGTGGCTCACAACTGCTAACAGAATCCTTCGTTTGTATGTTTCTTCCTCTGAGCCGACTACCAATTTGTTAATTTTAACAAATTTTATAATAAAAGTATATGCCCCAATGTGGTTTTCCATCAAAACGCAACCACTTTGCATTTATGGCGCTAGGCACTTACACAAGACCATTCAGCTTTCCAGGTATTTGACAGAAGATTTAAAAGCTATAGTTGATCCTGTCATACAGAGAAATGGTTTTTTTGGGCATCCAGAGAATATATTAATAGCCATGTTGGCCAATGACAGCGAGATATTACGAGTTCTAGCCTTACGAAGATTACTGAAAGCACGACGAGCCACACTTTCAAACATCCGAAAGTTTGGGCTGCCTAAATTTGATTTTCAATCCGAAAATTATCCAGACCTCATCAATCGGAATGAGATTATCCTAACTCAGCCTTTTATTACGAAATTTATAAGCGATGAATTAATTTCATAGTGCATTGAAAATCCAAGGCTCATTGACGAAATAATTTTGTCCAGAATCAAAAAGTTTCCATGCCACACGCAAGCGACTGAAATATGCGTCAATATCGTTACAGAAGCTTCAGCCGCTGTCTGTAGCCCTTTAAGACGAGATGGGTTCATTAAAACATGGCTAGAATCTCGACAAATAATGCCCTTTTTTAATACAAAATGAGATTACAAAATTTTGTAACATTGCGTTTTTTTTTAAAGAAATCTCTTTCTCGTTGTGTTATATTTTGTGTAAAAAACTGTGTTTTTGGACTTTATTGTTATTGTAACATCTTCTATATGTAATAAAAAGTTAAATACAAATATAATTTTGGTCTAAAATTAAGTAAAACGACCCTTAAAAGTACACTAGTTTTAGTGTTTTTTTAACGATCTTCCCAGTTCTTGGGGCAGTATAAAACAAAACAATTCGGTATATTCGTTTTACGAGTTTTCATTGTGTTGGTATAGAACATNAAAAAAAAAAAAAACATTCACCCTACTGGACATAAACAGTTCTCCCCAGGCATCAAGATATTCATGTTACTACTTCAGCAAGACCTTAAGTAAAAGATGGAGTGCTCGTAAACATGAGAAATCTTGAAAATGTTTGAAGGAGACGCAGTGGGCTTACTATACTACTTGTTGCTATAAGTGTGGTCGTGAATTCTCATGTTATGAAGTAACAACTGTTCCAGGCAGCATGCAACGCGAAATACACGATCACCGGGTAAAACTATGTGGTGAGTCGTATTACAACCATAGCAAAATGTGTACATACTTTGAAGAGCCAAAAAAACTGGTATAGGCATGCGTATGCAAATAACAGAGGTACGGAACCAAACATAGTAACGCGATGCGGTCGGCAGCTAGATCGATTACTGCTGCTACAATGGCAGGTTATCAAGATATAAGTGAGTTTGAATGTGGTGGAATTGTCAATTCAGCTAGCTAGCATATCTAGTTTTGCTACACCACCATACAGCTGCAAGTTTTTTCCCCACAGTTCCTTGAAAGATTTATACTACAGCTTCAAATCAAGGCAAAACATTTCAACAATAAACCCGACTACTCTGTGTAGAGGTACACAGCATTTTACATCTATCATGACGGCGTGCGTTGCTACTTTTACTAAAGATCTTACCACAATAGCAACATTTTTATCCTCCAATTTGGTGAAGGCTTGTGTTCATTGTTCAATGAAGGTCAGAAGTATGTGATATAGGTGTACCAATACTTCGTACATCACAAACCTGATCGACACAAGTTTGTATCGCTGTCAATATATCTTGTTGCTTAGAATGTAGAGGAAAAAGGTCTTTATACTTTTTCATATGCATGTTTAAACTATCAGTACGAGTGAACAAACCTTGACACATATCACATCGATAGCATGGACGACATGGACGACTAGGAGATTTGACTGATCCGCCCGTTGTTTCCGCGGTAGGTTATGATAACTTTAACGATNTGGACGACATGGACGACTAGGAGATTTGACTGATCCGCCCGTTGTTTCCGCGGTAGGTTATGATAACTTTAACGATGTTTATTGTTCGAATTTTTTCTTTCGAAGGTATCTTCCCATGAAAAGTTTCCTTTAATCTCAGCAAATACTGATGGACATGTGGAGGAAGGAGATCTTCTGCATGTTGAACTATGTCTTTTTAAGCTATCGAGTCTTCGAAAATATGATTTACACTTTTCGCATGATAAGATAATGCATTTCATATATTGTTGGCAGCCAATCCCGTGTCGACGAGAATGGCAACTTTTAGAAAACGTCTTCTTACAGTAGCAACACAAATAACTTTCCCAATTACTTTCCATCGTAGAAAAACAACACTGTTCATTCTTCGAAGTCTGAATAGNAAGCAACACAAATAACTTTCCCAATTACTTTCCATCGTAGAAAAACAACACTGTTCATTCTTCGAAGTCTGAATATCAATTGAGACAGTTAGTGTATGCTACAACCATTTGTATATTTATATACGGTCGACTCCCGATTATCCGAGCCCCGGTCAACCGAGCCTCCGGGTTAACCGAGCTAGTCATCGGAAGATACAAATAAAAATAATGCTCTCAAAAGCGGGACAATTAGGATGAGAAGCGATGTTTCTTTGTTTGACGTGCAAGGTTGAGAAATCGGCTATTGCTAGGTGCCATATGTTTCCTGTATTGGCTGTTGTTAGGTCGAGCTGTCATTTCGTGCGAATTTGAAGGGAACTAATTCTAGGAATGCTGGCCCACCCGAATCGTCGGGTTTACTGGGAACTGCTCATATTGTCCCAGGCATCTGGCGCTGTCAGTTGCCTCTGTGCTCTCCGTAAAGGTGGTTGTGTTAGTGATTTTAACATCTGTGCTTTTATTGATTTCTTTGTTTCATTATGAGTGGAAAACGGAAGAGAGTTGTAGTTTCTCTTGAAACAAAATGTAGTGCATTGAAACGGTTAGACAGTGGCGAAGCAATTAAAAAGGTGGCTGNCAACGATCCACCCTAATGTCCAGGTTGGATGTTGTCGATGGTGACAGCGCACCAGTATTCAATGCAGCAGGTGTCTGGCCTTCACGTTTTTTCAGATGTAGGCAATACACTACATAGCTTAGCCGCTACAGGTGAGAGTCCCTCACACATTTCGAGATGTCTTTTTAGGTTATCGCGTCGTCCAAATTGAGACTTGCACTGTTCACATGCTAAGGTAGATTGCTTCATGTTCATAGAACAAGCAGTTTCATGTCATCGGGCATGACAGTTCTTAGTAAATAGCTTATTGCAGAAACAGCACAAATGGCTTTCTGTCGTATTTTCCATCTTTGATCAAGACGATGTACACTCTTCGAAATTCGAATAACAACTAAGACGATTCCATCAATTTCGCATGTGTATATATATATGTACAAATCTTCTTATTTCATGAGTGGGATTAGAGCTTTTTTATGCATTCTAGAATTGTCGATTCAGCTAGCTAGCATATCTAGTTTTGCTACACCACCATACAGCTGCAAGTTTTTTCCCCACAGTTCCTTGAAAGATTTATACTACAGCTTCAAATCAAGGCAAAATACTTCAACAATAAACCCGACTACTCTCCACCTCTACACAGCATTTTACATCTATCATGACGGCGTGCGTTGCTACTTTTACTAAAGATCTTACCACAATAGCAACATTTTTATCCTCCAATTTGGTGAAGGCTTGTGTTCATTGTTCAATGAAGGTCAGAAGTATGTGATATAGGTGTACCAATACTTCGTACATCACAAACCTGATCGACACAAGTTTGTATCGCTGTCAATATATCTTGTTGCTTAGAATGTAGAGGAAAAAGGTCTTTATACTTTTTCATATGCATGTTTAAACTATCAGTACGAGTGAACAAACCTTAACACATATCACATCGATAGCTTGGACGACATGGACGACTAGGAGATTTGACTGATCCGCCCGTTGTTTCCGCGGTAGGTTATGATAACTTTAACGATGTTTATTGTTCGAATTTTTTCTTTCGAAGGTATCTTCCCATGAAAAGTTTCCTTTAATCTCAGCAAATACTGATGGACATGTGGAGGAAGGAGATCTTCTGCATGTTGAACTATGTCTTTTTAAGCTATCGAGTCTTCGAAAATATGATTTACACTTTTCGCATGATAAGATAATGCATTTCATATATTGTTGGCAGCCAATCCCGTGTCGACGAGAATGGCAACTTTTAGAAAACGTCTTCTTACAGTAGCAACACAAATAACTTTCCCAATTACTTTCCATCGTAGAAAAACAACACTGTTCATTCTTCGAAGTCTGAATAGCAACTGAGACAGTTAGTGTATGCTACAACCATATGTATATTTATATATATACAATCCAAACCGTCACCTTGGATGATGTTGTGCGCCCTTAAACCTTAACCAGACCTTTGGAAGACATTTCGTTGAATTTATGTTTACAGATTACATAAAAAAGCTTAAATTCTACTAACAATATTAAATTTTTTTTACATTCAGACGCTACATATCTGCGGCTCATAACACGCATTATACTGAAATATACATAGGTTATTAAATACATATAACCTTTTGTTTTACAATTATTTTTATGTGTTTTGTAATGTCGTGTAGTAGTGATGTCTCTCTTGCATGACTAATTGTTCGAGATCCTCACATAACATGTTAGACCCCTTTATCATTGTGTGTGATAGTGTTCCTTATGATAGGCTGACAGCTTCGTCTGTGAGGAGACTCTTTCGAGACCCTCACGTAACATGTTAGGTATCTTTATCCTTGTGTGCTGCAGCATTGTCGTTGTAGCGAATGATGCCTATGTTATGAGTAGGTGATAAATATGTTATGATTTTGATAGCTGTATCTTAAACAGTTCGGAAATTATAATCCACTATGCATATAGTTAAACTTAGGACGCAAATCACCATGCAGTCATTTTTATTGTTGGGGATGGTACATGTGTTATTAATTTTATAACAGTATCTTCAACAGGTGGGAAATTACGTTCAACTATGCTTGTAATTATGCATAGGACATAAATAACTGTGTTATAATTTTCGTTGGCGGGGGTGATGCCTATGTTATGAATTTTACTGCTGCAACTTAAACCATTTGGAAATAATATACAACTATGTTTATAAGTACACAAGGGACATAAATTACTCTACGCTCAAATTTGTTGTTGGGGATGATGTATATGTTTCGAATTCGGTGACTGTATCTTAAATGTTTCGGAAGTTACAGCCAACTACGCTTATAAGTCTGCATATGAGTTAAATGTCTTTGTGATAATTGCTGTTGTCGGGGGTGATGTCTATGTTACAAATTTGATAACAGTATCTTAAACATGTTTGAAATTACAAGCAACTATGCTTATAAGTTCAGATATGTCATAAATGACAATGCGAGTATTTTCGCTGCCGGGTGTGATGCCTATGTTCTGAATTTGGCGAATTTATCTTAAACAGTTCGTGAATTGAGTCCAACTAGGCTTAAAAGTACACCTAGGGTATTAATGGCGGTGTGATACTTTTTGTATTCGTGGGTGATGTCTGTGTCATGAATTTGACGGCTATACCATAAAGATTCGGGAATTACGTCCAACTATGCTTATCAGTACTCATATGACAATATTGACTCTGTTATAATTGATGTCGGAGGTGATGTCTATGTTCCGAATTTGGCGGTTGTACCTTAAACACGTTGAAAATTAAGTCAACTATGATTATACGTTAACATAGGGCTTAATTTACAATGCCTTTATTTTTCATTGCCGCGTGCGATGTCTATGTATGCTAGAGTGTGAAGTTTGGTGAGTCATATATCCACTGCATCACGACAGTAGTGGAATACAAGAGTGTGAAGATTGACGCGACGTCTATCCACTGCACCACCGCGGCACCCAAGAAGTGAGTAGTCTATCCACCACACAACAGCGATCCTCAAGAAGTAAGTCATTTATCCACCACACCATCGCAGCCCCTTCGAAATAGAATGCAAGAGCCACACAACCTGGGACGATGGTGATTCGTTGTAGAGAGCTGTGCTAAGAAATTTAGAAAAAGAAAATATAATGTCGTGGGGAGCCCGCCTGTAGCCTAGGGCTATGTAATGACGTGGGGGAGTCGTTCTGGGACACGCCTGAGGTGATGTCTATCCACCACACTACCGCGGCTCTCAAGAATCGAGTTGTCTATCCACCTCACTATCGCGGCCCCCCAAGAAGCGAGTCGACTATCCATAACATCGTCGCGGCCCTCAAGAATCGAGTCGTCTATTCACCTCACTACCTCGNGTCTATCCACCGCACCACTGTGGCCCCAGGAATCGCGCCGTCTACCCACAACGCCACCGTAGCCTCCAAGAAGGGAGTCGCCTATCCATAACATCACCTCAGCCCCCGAGAAGCGAAGTAGGGACTAGTCCGGGCAGTGTGGCAGGGATTTGGGAAGACTCGGAGAAAATCCAATAGCTTGAATTACATGTCGTCTATCCACTACATCACCGTGGCCCCCCGTAGAAATGCAAGACCCTGCACTGTCTGAGGCAGTGTGTTGTCTATCCACTGCATCACCGCAGCCCCACAGTCGTAATTNACCCTGCACTGTCTGAGGCAGTGTGTTGTCTATCCACTGCATCACCGCAGCCCCACAGTCGTAATTGAATTTTTTTCAGAACAACTCCGAGCACCGCCTCATTGCAGCCATCGGAGGAATTATAGCAGGGATTAGGGAAAACTCTGAGAAAACCCTTTAGCATGGAATGAAAGGGTATTAAGATGTACCAGTTGAGGCGTCGTGGCAGGGAGTTGGGGGAAAACTCGGAGAAATCCCCTCAATTCCTCATTGCCCAAAAAGGTGTCACTTCTCCATATTGTAGGGTCATGAGCAATTTAAGCCCCCGCACAGCCCTAGCATGGAATGTAAGAGTATTATGCAGCGACCAGTCGGTGTGTCGTGGCAGGGATTTGGGAAGACTCGGAGAAAACCCCATAGCATGGAATGCAAGAGCATGAAATAGGGACCAGTCGAGGTGCCGTGGCATGGATTTGGGTATACTCGGAGAAAACCTTTCAAATCCTCGTTGTCCAAAAAGGAGTCACTCCTCCATGTTGTGGGGTCATGAGCAATGGATTGTAAGAGAATGGCGAGGCGCCGTGGCAGGGATTTGGGTAGACTCAGAGAAAACCCCTCAATCCCTCATTGACCAAAAATGAGTCACTCCTCCATATTGTGGGGTCATGAGCAAATGGAATGTAAGAGCATTGTGTTTGACATGTCGTCTATCCACTGCAAAGGGATTTGGGTAGACTCGGAGAAAACACCTCACTCTCTCATTGTCCAAAAAGGAGTCACTCCTCCATATTGTGGGGGCATGTGCAATTGAATGTAAGAGAATGGCGAGGCGCCATGGTAGGGATTTGACTAGACTCGGAGAAAACCCCTCAATCCCTCATTGCCCAAAAATTAGTCACTTCTCCATACTGTGGTGTCATGAGCAATGGAATTTAAGAGCATGGTGTTTGACATGTCGTCTATCCTTTGCATCACCGCAGCCCCCATCGAAATGCTAGCACAAGTCCCCGCACCACCTGAGGCAGTGTGTCGTATATCCATCGCACTACCACAGCCCAACAGTCGCTATGGAACTCTTTAAATACGTTTCGAAATATCACGCATCGCCTGGAACTATGGGTGTTGACGCTTAAAAGGAATTTCAAGGTGTATTTCCGAAAATCACGCGACACCTTGGGCTATGTCATGAAGTAAGGTGGAGTCGCCGTAGTGAGCCTCAGAATGCGTGAGCATGACGTTTTAATACTGCCACCACCGTGGCCTCAAGAAGCGAATAGTCTATCTGCCACACCACCAGACCCCCGAGTAGTCTANTGAATACTGCCACCACCGTGGCCCCCAAGAAGGGAGTAGTCTATCTGCCACACCACGGCGGCCCCCGAGTAGTCTACCCACCACACCACAACAGCCCCCAGGAATGCATGAGAATGAAGTGTGTTGGGGCAACCTGTAGCCTGGGGCTATGTCATTAGCTCCTCTGCGGCACCCCACGAAACGAGTTGTCTATCCACCTCACCACCGATGCCCCCAAGAAGCGAGTCGTCTATCCATTACACCACCGCGGCACCCTATAGTCTGGGATTATAGGCGTCTATCCACTACACCACTGCGGCACCCTGTAGCATGGATCTATGTCATTAGCTCCCCCAGCCACAGCCGACGCCAAATATACATAGCCTGGGGCGATGTGAGTGGGCAGCCTGAGGCTATGTAATGGAGATATAGAGTTGTCGTAGGGAGCTTGCCTTAGGCTATGCAATGGAGATGTGGAGTCGTCGTAGGGAGCTCGCCTGATGCAATGTTGTGCAAAAAAAAAATGCCCGCCATGGAATGTACGGGATTTTCTTTTTAGTTTGAAAAAAAATTTGAAATGTTTGAAAAAAATTTGAATTTTTTTTTAAAATAAAATTTTGGGAAATTTTGGAAAAATTAAGAGCAGGTGGTTTTCGTACTGGCTTAGAAAATTGTAGCTGTCGATGAGGAATGCAAGAACAGGTTGTTTTCGTACTGGTTTACAAAATGGCATAAGTGGAATGAAAGAGCATGATGCTTATGATTTTCTTACCAAGCTTCTGTCTCCCTGCTCCCCGAGCCACAGCTGGCACTGAACCTACATTTTCTAATTACTTACTTAATCAATCGCCAGGTGAATTAAATATTTTATCATATATAAATTACGTAATTTTTATAAAATTGGTCTCCTCTCAGTACGACAAATTAATCTAATTAAATGCATTGACCTACTTGTAATGGTTAACTTAAGAAAATAAATTTTCATAATCAATGTACATAATAAAGCTTAAATGTTTACTTCTCTTACATGTACCTTGTTCAGTAGTTTCGTCTTTTGATAATTTCACTGTTTACATGCTTTTTATCATAGAAACAGTGATGTGCTAATGCATATAATACGCACGGTTATAAAAGGACAACTCTTATTCATCTGGTATGTTTAATATACCTTTCGTATTTAATTAATTCTAACATTTTATTATTTTATTTTTGGTTATACTGATTAAGATAATTTATGTGCAATAAAATAGTATAATACATGTTATATAAATTATAATTTTAAACATATCTATTCAAAAATATTAGATGAATATCTTTACAAAATAAACAATATATTAGCATTAATCATGAGAATCATGAAAATGCATTCATTGAATAATTTGTAAATATGTTTGCAAATTTTAGGTCAAAATCTGTTGTTTTGACTCATTTTTCGCTGATTTTGTCTTAAAACAGCGTAAAGTAACCAACAGTTATACGCTATTATTTTTCAAATAATTTTATTGAATAGAAGAGGCATCAAAGAACTATGTAACATAATATTTCAATACTGTAAACATTTCCTATGCTTAAAAACTTATTTTCAAAAAAGGGACAATCTCACCTCGACATGGGGTGACTTTTTCTCGAGGTGGGACATAGCTTGAATAATCGTTTAGAAAGACCGGTAAGTTAATGAAACCCCATTGTTACTTTATGAAAATCAATCTATTGCATAAATACATAGCTTTGAAGCCCATCATTTGTTTCTTCAAGCTTGCAAATCTACCTAGTGGAACCCACGATCGCGAGCATGTTTCTTTATACCATATGGGCGATAGCGCCAGTTGAATATTTTTTCAAGTGGTAGGACAAAGTCACTTCATGGTAGACAAATCCACCCCGGCTGGCGGTAATAAAAATAAACATATTAAGTAATTTTAAGTTACAAGAGTTATGTACATTTTTTAAAACTTACCTGTTGATTATGATCTCTGAAATGTTTATATTATTTAATTAATTCTTTGCCAAAAACTACGTAATGATTTTTAGATTATGTATAATTTTAATTACATGATCATGCTATTCAATTATTAAAATATTTGTATTAATTAATGATATCTTATTACAATTTCCATACTTAGTTAAAATATTTTATTAAAATAATTTATATATTCACAGCTTATAATTTACTTCCATTCAACATGTACATTTGAAACTAATTGAATAATATTGTTTATATTTTCTTCAGGTTATTTAAATTTGTTTTATATAATGTACTTCCAAAATCTAATTTAATTTCTAAAATATGGTATTGTTCATTACTATAGAAATGATCTCTCACATAGTATGAGATAGCAACTTTAATTTTTGGTTTTAATGCATGAAATATATATGCTAATATAACTCCTGTTAAAATTTTTGAATAAAATTTAATACAAAAATGCATATTTCGATTTATTTTATACACCTGGCCGCTTAATAATGTACAGATATGTTTTCCAACAATATGGAATTTGTATTTCTAAATTTTATTAATTAACTCAAATATCACATCCTGAAATTTTATAATTTTTGATATACGATATTAACAATCACTTTATGTATGTTTTTATATAAAGCTGACATTTCTTTTAAACAATGTATTTGAAAATTTCATGTTTTGTTATATGTAGTGGTCCACCAGAATTATTGTTAAAATATCTTAGAATGTACTCTTTAACAGCTTAAATTTGTTATAGTTGCATATAAAGTATTAATGCTCTTGTATTTTTAATATTGGCAGGAAGCTGAATTTTAGTTCCAAAACTAAGATAATTTAACTTACCTAGATTTATGGCATCCATAATCACGCCACAAATTCTTAACATTATACTCTTTATATTAAGGACCTCTATCACGACTTCCCGATAAAGTTCTGAATATAACTTATCAGGTAGAAACCCCAAAAAATGCGCATTACGACTTGCTGATATCGCACATTCAGCTGACAATCTTCTGAATAACCTATCACGCACTTCGGACCTACTGATAGCTTCCTATCATCATGTCAGATCGTATCGCACGAGAAATAGCAATGGCGGCACAACGGAGATGTATTGTTATTTACAGCGATTCCTATGATGAGTGGTTGTATGGCATGATTCAGCGTGCAAGAAACGCCAAGAGAATTAGAGTTCAACCCGATAATCTTGCAGAGTGGAGTGAAGAGAAATTCTTTATGCACTTCCGAGTTACCAAAGAAACAGCACGTCAGGTGTTTATTGAAATCAACGACTATTGAATTCGGCACCAACAAAATTATAGTTCCTAATTTTGTGTAATGTGAATGGACAATACGTATTTTTAAAAATTTGGCCTTTCGTTAGGCGTATAGCCTTAGTCTACATATAATTATACTGCAAAATCGTGTAGGCCTATGATAAATGTATCACACAGTTTGCAGTGAGCATTATATTACACTTGTTGTTTATGTTGAAAGGCCACAAAAATATCAAACTATACATGCTTTGCCAATATAACGTTTTATTTGAATTTTAATTACGTTGTTTATAGGTTAGGTTAACAATTGTGTGTTAAGCCGTCTACAATCTAGTTGTAGATCGCAAGAATTGCAAACATCGAGGTTAAAATTGGCGATGCAAAACGAACAGCTGTCTACAATGCTTTATTAGCAAAAGTTTACAAGAACCAATCACAGACCACAAAAACAAAATGTAAAATGAAATATTTCAAAGTCAATGAGAGTACGATATTTGGTACGTTTATTTGTGAACAACTCGCACATTTGTGTGTAGCTTTGATAACATAGTATCATATGTATGGTGTCCTGAATGCTGATTGACTAGTCGTGTCATTCGTAGTCGTAAGACTGATTTTGTCCGTTCTGCTACTAGTCTTGTAAGAGCGGGTCGATTTTGACTTCCAGCTGCGGTCTCGTCGGAGAAGGACGTGTATACAGAGAGCTCCGAGGAGAGGTGTCTTTAGAACTTATTAGTGCTGAAAACACTGCGCTTGAAAGTTAAGCGTCTTTTTTCAAGGAAACTTTGAATGGTTTAGCTGTATCCCCCATAACAACATAAATAAAATTTTTATTTGAGGTTAAACAAAGCGTCAGTCTCTGGAGAGGGGAGAAGTCAGGAGGTGCGGCCTTGGACGAAGGCGCATACCAGAACAACACAGTATAGGTACATAGTAGGTACACAATAACTGTAAAAACCACCTGCTTGCAACCTACGAAAATGAACGGCCCCACTGCCACCATGGAAACACAGGTAAATTAAACACCTGCGCAAATCATTGCGATCGATGTCGCAGCTCAATCGGAAACAAAAAAGCTCAAAAGAGCTCACGATGTGGCGCCCCCTTAGGGCAGTCAGCAGCACCCTCAGGGCAACCAGCAGCCCCCTCATGGCACAACACAAGGCGCCCCAGCCTCACAACAGCATCAACAGGCTAAGCGGCCACAAATAAAACCTTTCACGGTATATCTGACGAAAACGCAGAAATACCCCGCCCTAAAGAAAATGCTGGATGAGAACGTGTCTCTGCCATGGAGTGCTGTCTGTGTCGGAGCAGACAGCATTCGTGTTCACACCAGCTCCGTACAAGATATCACGAATGCAGTGCGCATTGTTAAACATATGGGATACCAGCACAGTCTGCTGCGCCAAGCAGACGAAATTCCAATCAAGCTCGTGTTCTGCCAAGTACAAGCAGATACGCCAATGGAATTCCTGCAAGAGGAATGCCAGTGAATCAAATGCCTGTGATTAGAAGCTGGTTCATCACAGACAGAAACAGATGCGCGATAAATAAACTCGTCGTTTAACTCCCACATGGGACAAACACCGCGCCTACTACAACCTGAAAGGCTTTGTGGGCTTTCAAATAAAAGTCGAAGACTTCCAGCACCCGGTTGGACCCGCCCAGTGCCCCCGGTGCCAACATTCTAACCCCATGGCAGCTGGCTGTAATGCAGCACCCAGATGCAGGTACTGCAGTAACCACAGTAACCCACACACAAAATCGAAAACGACCGCAGCAAGGTCAAGTGTGTGGGCTGCGTCTTCAATCACTGTGCAAACTACAGGAGCTGCCAAACGTACAAAACTGTTAAGTGTAGCCGCCTAACACCTGAAACGAGGTCAGCTCGCCAGCAGCAGTCCCGAGCTGCTATTCGCGAGCACCAGCGCACTGAAGCCTGGAAAACCCCAACCTGCACCCCAGTGCACGCCTCAAGGACCACAAATGGCGCCTCCCCAGCCATAACGAAATAATTTTGTGCCCTATTGGACCCAGAACATGCAACCGCAACCGGTATACACACAAACCCGGTACGACTTGCTTCAAAGCGAGACTGCAATTACAGCACTCGCAAATAATCATATCCCCCGCGATTCCGCCCTTAAATGGGATTCGAAGCCACGCTCGATGGACAAAACGGCCGCGAAAAGAAAAAGTCACAGAGGAAGCAGAAAATGCAAAACACAGCTCCCGAAGCCCCAACACAGCGAGCCTAGAGCAGCAGGGCGAATGCACGCGCCTGCGCGCCAACAAAAATCGTGCGCACCGGCCCCATACTAATTCTAACCAATAGCGAGATGCAAATCCACGAGAAGATTACCACGACGATCGCATTCTCGCTTCAGCTGGTCAAAAATTTCGGCCATACTGACAAGACAAAATAATGCAGCAACATGAAATAACCATGAAATACTCATACACTCCATTCTTTTCTGGAATGCACGAAGCCTTAGCTCAAAAAAGGACGAATTTATTGACTATTTGTCTAGTCATAAAATTTAAAAAGCGGCAATAAACGAGACCCATTTCACACAAAATTCTCGCTTTTCTGTCCCGGGCTATGCCATATATAGAAAGGACAGGCCTCAGGAGGGAGGAAGGGGCAAAGGTGTGGCAATTTTCGTCCACAACTCTGTCGCTCACCACGAAGTAATGCTTCCAGATTTTTCAGTTCTGGAAGCTGTAGGCATTGAATTAAAATTAGGCCAGCAACGCACTAAGCTTCTAGCAATTTATGCCCCGACAGGGCGCTCGCTAACACAGGCTGACCTAGGCTCGTTTTATAATAATACAGGCCAAACCTTCCTCGCACTAGGTGATACGAATGCTAAACATCCGTATTGGAATTCTCGAAATAGAACAGTCAATAGAATGCTCCTGCAAAGGCATCAAGCGACTATAAATTATTAAGTTATGGCCCCAGTAGAGTCTACCTTTAACCCACCAAACTTAAATCATCATCCTGATATACTTGATATGGTTTTAGCTAAACAGTTCACAACTGGGTTTGACTTACGTGTTGAACAAGATTTGTTATCGAACCCAGTTCACATCGATTTTTATAATATATACACAGAAGCAAATAACCCAAGAAAAATTAAAGACTACTCTAAAGCAGATTGGAGGGGCTGACGGAGGATGTTGACGAAGTTATAAACGTCCTTACAAGCACTATACAGCATGGCGTGGCCGAGTGTGTTCCTGCCTGAAAAGACACAAACACATAAACTTGAAACATTTCCGCCGTATATACGGGACTTCATTGCGCAGAAAAACCGCCTAAGACGCCATTATTCAAGACGCCGAGATCGGCAAACCAAGGCGCGAATTAACAAAATACAGGCTGTCATTTCAGATGAAGTAACACTCTGGCGGGCCAGTGTATGGAATGCTAAAGTATCTAAGCTAACACCACGCAAAAACAACTTATGTGGTTTAACAAAACGTATCTTAAATAAGACAGATAAATTCCCGCCCTTACGTACTAACACAGGGATTTCTTTTACTCCTGAAGCAAAAGCACAGGCAATGTGCTGGAAAATAAATTCCAGCCAAATCAGGACCCCTGTGACAGGAATCTCACGACACAAATTTACCGCGAATTAAGCATAAAATAAAGGCAACCGACTGAAGACAAACCCGAACTTACTCAATCGCACGAAATTAAGCTTGCTGTCTGCCGCAGGCATTCCAGAAAAGCATCAGGAGCTGACGGCATTCAAGCTATCGTCTTAAAGAAAATCCCTGAATTGGCCCTTGAGTAAATAGCTATATGCATTAATGCTATTTTTAAGTTGGAATACTTTCCAAGCGAATGGAAAGCAGCAAATGTTATTGTATTCCACAAGCCAGGTAAAGATAAGAAATTAGACCAAATTAAAGGCCAATTAGCATAATGAACTTTCCAAAGTGGCTGAATATATAATATTAAGAAGGATTAATACCTACCTCACCATCCATAGTTTACTTCCAGAAGAGCAGTTCAGCTTCCAACATAAGAACTCGACAACACATCAACTTGTTCGCATAACAGAATATATAATTCATGCCTTCAACTGGAAGGACTATGTTGTTACAGTCTTTTTAGACATTGAAAAGGCTTTTTATCGCGTATTTCATGCTGGATTACTATATAAATTATATGTTTTAAAATTCACACGAATACTACATTAAATTATTAACCAGATAATTAAACTGCAGAACTTTTTCTGTTCATAGCGAAGGGGCGAAATCAGAGAGCAAAACTATTTATGCTGGAGTGCCACAAGGCGGCATTCTTGGCCCAGTATTATTTAATATTTATATACGTGACATACCAAGGCCCGACCATCGACTGGTGCAATTCGGTCGCTCTGCTGACGAAACTGTCATTTTCAGTCGCTCCCACGACCTCGGCTTAGCAACACGAAGGCTACATACTGCTGTGACAGCCATTCAAGAATATTACACAAAATGGTGGATTAAAATTTATATCGGGAAAAGCGAGGCGATTGTTTTTACACGCAGAGCACTGCCTTAAGCTGCCAATCAACCGCAAATCACACATTTCGGTGAAAATATACCCCACAAAAATGTAAAATATCTAGGCGTGCACATTGACCAAAAACACACCTGGAAAACCCATATAGACGCCAAATGCGTAAGTGCAAATGCCAGGCTTTTCGCCCTCTATCCCATACTTAATAGGCGAAGTTTTATAACGCGAAATACAGCAGTATTGCTTTATAATGCATATACGGCCTGTCATTACCTATGCTGCGCCCACGTGGGCACATGCAGCTAAATCACATATTAAGAAACTGCAGATCGTACAAAATATATGCCTATGAATTGCTGCAGGTGCACCTAGATACTGTCCCATTACAGATCTAAATAATGAACTAAAAATAGAAAAAATAAATGAGCACTTCGTCAAAATGACGAAAAAATTCTACAATGATTGTGCCACACCTGCCAACCCGATAATATCTAGTCTAGGCGATTATGACCCCAACGAGACTCAGAAATACAAGCGGCCAAAGAGCATATTGGCTCACAGACCGCCTTAAATTGTTAAATCTTTTAATGCAGGCCCTCAGCCTTGCACGTGCTTGTAACTAACATCAGGAAACCCGTACTACTGCACCTTATCAACACACCTTCTACACTCAAGTACCAAATAATTTGGAAGAACTATGTGATCGCAAAAAAAGGCAAAGCATGCACTGCACAGCCTCTGGCTCAGTGAGGGCCCTGTGATTTGCATTGCATATACATTGATATACACACAAATGCGCCGAAACGCCACTTGCATCATATAGCTGTCTGTAGGTATGGTCCTTCGCCTCTGCCGATTCCAATCGTCAGGCGTGGTGAAGCTCTCTGCAGTGACTGGTGGGGGCTGTGTGGAGGGGCACCTACATTTACATACACACTTGAACACACACATCACTACATTCAGCTGCAAGCGAGGTTGCAGGCAAGGCGGTTGTATTATTACCCCTAATTATAAGTTTTATTTTCTCATGCCTGTAACACACCAACACCTTTATCTGTGTTACATAGAGATGACTGGTATCTGTCTGGTGGGTGGCTCAGTTCTGTCCCCCAACACCAGGGCCGCATATCACGACCCTGGTTACACTCCATCTGCGCACTCATTTGATATCACCCCGCACAAAACCCACACAAGTCTATACTCGCTAACTAACAACTTACCCTACTTTCTACAGCCGCAATCCAGTCAAAGGAAATTACATTTATCCTCCACGACTGTCACACAGATTTTCTCAGGCCCTCTCTACTTTGCCTGGTTTGCTGTGCCCTTCCATCTAAACCCTTCTTCCTTCGGGGCGGGTCCATGGCTACAATTGCGGCCATGGCACCAGAAAGACCTGCTATAGCCGCGATGCATACGTCCCTTTTGACATAATAAACCCAATCTAAGGTGTAAAGGGCTTGCCCTGAGACGTATCCCATTCTCCAACCGTCTTAGATACTAACATGCATGCTGGAGGGCTCACAGAACTGTGAAGGAGCTCACATTGGCGTAGTGGGATTTGGGGGCTCGCCAGAAAAAAAATCTTGAAGGACACTGCGAATGGCATTACGACTCGTGTTACGACCTGCAAATTCCTCTGAAACTGCTATTGTAGACCTGGCTTTATGTGTAACTTGACCAACATAATAAATACACATTTCTCGTATTTAGCTATAGGTACATCTTATGAGGCTATGCATGTAAACTGTAGTACTTTACAACTGCCAATCGCCATTGCGACTTGTGATACGGACTAGCCACTTACATCGCGGACAAGGGTTTACACATTGACCTTTAAATTATTAGTTTTGGTTCAGTGCGTATGTTCATTTGAAATTTTCTTGGGCTTTTTATAATTAAGAAATGTAATATTTTTTGTTTGTTTTAGAAATTCGTCAGTGTCCTCTATGAATCAACTTCTGCTTGCGTTGCGCTATTATGTAACAGGTGGGACACTTACTTGTGTAGGAGATTTTGCTGGGGTGC
Organism: Clitarchus hookeri; assembly: GCA_002778355.1. Taxonomy (NCBI): domain Eukaryota; kingdom Metazoa; phylum Arthropoda; class Insecta; order Phasmatodea; family Phasmatidae; genus Clitarchus; species Clitarchus hookeri. The sequence goes on from NQII01000349.1 coordinate 776,007, forward strand.
ATAAGACCACAGCTGGTCGAGTGGTCAAATGTGTCATTGAGGCTATTGCGTCTCTGCGACCCCAGTACATCCAAATGCGACCCAGAAAGAAATTGAGCAGATGCAACTACTGTACTTCCAAACAACAGCCTTTCCTAGAGTTGTTGGGTCCATGGATTGTACCCATGTGAAAGTAAAATCCCCAGGTGGTGACATACCTGAACAATTCAGAAATCGAAAATGTTATTTCTCCGTTAATGTTCAGACAGTATGCCACCCAATACTGAAAATAAGAGACATTGATGCAAGATGGCCAGGATCAACACATCATGTTACCATTTTTAACAATAGTTTGTTAAAGGAGAGGCTTGAGAAAGGAGATTTTAAAAATGGGGTAATCATCTGTAATTCTGGCTGTGGCCCCAATTTTAAACTTCTTCCTACTTTCCGAAATCCTGCTACTCCTCCTGAAAATCTGTAAAATGAAGCTCTGATAAGGACCACAAATACAGAAGAAATGCAGTACGGGATGTTATAAGCTCGCTTTCCTTTTCTTGCACTAGGCATACAGTTTCAACTTGAAAATGTCCAAGCTGTAATTGTAGTGTGCCCAGTGCTACATAATAATATTGCCATTGACAGTAATGAAACCGAACCACCTGTTGACCCTGCTATGAAGGAAGGGGTTTCCAGGGCTATCAAGAATCCGGTGGTCTAGAAACTGCTAGACAAACATTTGTTTAGTACTTTGAAGGTCTGAGGTGAGCTTTTGTGGTTAAAGGTCATGAGGCCTAAACCATAAGAACTAATTCCTAGGACACAGTGTTTCAGTATGTACTTTTTTGTGCTAAAATAACAAATTATTGTTTAGGATTTCTTTTTCAGTTGTTACCACAAATGAAACAGTATGTACATCATTTCACTGACTTTTAACATTTATATATTGTAAGCGTGCACACATCACACTTGCAGCATGTGGTAGCTGCATATTCTTACAAACCTTCATTATTTTTATTTAATATTTGATTTTACACATATATATAATGTTTTGAATTTCTTAATGTTTTCTCACATTTTGGAATTTATTTGCTTTTATTTTTTTTGTTCATCATTTTTAACTATAGCCGTTAGGGCTTTGAAATTTTCGAAGTGTAGAACATTAATAAAAGTTATTTTCTCCTATTGCATATGCTTAAGCCAGCTTTAAGTGCCACTCATGTGCCACTTTGTGGTTTTTTTAAAACAAAATGGTAAAATATATTTAAATTTTGCCTGGAATGGCAATCCACGCGGGTTAATGTATAAGAAGAGAAACAAATAAGGCGGATTGTTGTGTTTGTAATGTAATAAATGTTACGTCACGCACCCGGTAAGACCTACCTGAAACACATGTTAAAAAAAATAATATCCCTTTGACTTGTGCCAAAATATTGCTGAAAATCAATCAAATTGACTGTGTTACACATGCTTGTGATTTTAACCACCAGTTTTATAATAAAATAAACATTACAAGCCGATACTTTGCCCACAGCATAAGACCCTGAGTAGACTTTCATGAACTATCGGTGAGTTAGAGTATGAATAATTTTAAAGTTAAAATTTGTGATAGTAACTTTTTAAAACATTTCCCAATAATTATTTTAACTTTTAACACACTATTCATGTACAGATGGCTTAGATAAATAATTAATATATATATATATTAAACGCCTGTCTTTGGTTTTTTAGTCAGTAATTGTAATAAAATGTACCGTTCAGTGAATAATTAAAATAATTAAACATTGTTTACAGGGGGGGAAAAACCAATTCTTCTCAAAGATTATGTTATATCTAAATGATTTTAAATAAGCTGGACTACTATTCAATTTGCAATACTCTTTTGAGTACCGCTGTAGTTCAAGCACACACAAGTTGACTAGCATTTGAATAGCCTATTAGACAGATTTATATTTTATTGCACTGTTTTACCTGTTATGTGTAATAGTAAACCCTACTATATTACTACTCACAAGAGTTGTCGCACACTAGTAATATGTTGTACCATTTGCTTGTATTCGGTCTAATGTCACCAAGTGTATGGTAATTTCAAAAAATGTACAAAAGTGTTTATCTCAGACTAATGTTCTGCTAAGTGACGTACACTTTAGTATTTAGTTTTATTTCTTGATTATGAGTTATGCAATTGCAGCTATAGTCCATTCACGGTTTCTTAGGATGTTTTGAAACAAACCTTTGAAAAATCACCTTATTAGTAACATGCTAACCATAAGTGGGGAGGTTTTATCTGCTGATAAAGAAGATGTACCTTTGTTAAAAGACTATATTTTCAACCTTATTGAAAAGGAGGGAATTTCTGGGGAGCATTTGTACAACTGCGATGAGACCGGTTTAAATTATAAGATGCTCCCTGTTAAACCGCTTGCATAAAAAAATAAAGCCGCTGCACCAGGATACAAGAAAAGTAGGAACGAGTCACCTCTTGGCTTGCAGTAATGCAACCGGAAACCACAAGCTTAGGTTAACTTTAATAGCAAAATCAAAGAAACCTAGAGCCTTAAAAAAACTGGAGAATCAGGAATTACCACCCCTATATTACACACATCAAAAGAAAGCATGGATGAATTCAGAAACATTTAAAGCGTGGTTCCAAAATGTATTCGTACTGACTGTAGAAAAACATTTTAAAGACAACCATTTGCCGAGAAAATCTGCGCTAACTCTTGACCACGCACCTTCGCATTCGGCCACTGACAAACTCAAAGATGGAGACATCAAAGCCCTATTTTTACCAAGCAATGTGACAGCTGTTTGTCAGCCGATGGACTAGGACGTCTTTGAAATGCTAAAGAAAAAGTATCGCCAGAGTCTCCTCAGTTCATTGATAACAGAGATTGATAATAATGAAGACTACTTAACAACTCTGAAAAAGATAGACATGCTAGATGTTGTAAGGTGTGTGGCCAAAGCTTGGAACAAGATTCCAAACATATCACTTGTTAAGTCTTGGAAAGTTCTTTTGGACCATGAAGTTGGACATTTCAATCTTTAACCCGTGTGTGAAACCGAAGTGGAAGATGGAAACGATAAACTTGTTTCGTTGCTGGAAAACGTACCGGGCTGTGAAGATGTCAATGCAGAGAACATTAGAGAATGTATGGCAAACAACGAAGTTGATGAAATAACTGGCAACGATATTGTGGAAATAGTGACACAGTGAGAATAGATACAAAAGAGGAGGCGGGAGCATACTTAGATGACAGGAAAAATATCATACCACTTTCAGAAGGCTTCAAGACGATTGAGGAAGCGCTGCAGTACATTAAGTGACGACAGCTGATATAATTTGCTTGCGTAAGTAGATGGGCATTGCGTCGCGGAAGAGGGCTGAAAGGGAGAAGCAGTCACCTATCAAGGACTTTTTCAAAAACTAAATTCTGTATGTATTGACTTTTCCATATTTGTGTAATAATTTATCAATTAACAGTAAAATAAGGTTAAATCATTCTTTTTAAGAACTAGGCCTACATTTTACATTAATGTGTTGTTTATTTTAAAATTGTATGTATTCAAACTGTACAGTGTACATCGTTTTATGTTTGGTGCAATTAAGTTAGACATTATAGAATTGACCTTACTATGTGTGCAATATGTTTATTTTTGAACTTACTTATTTTGTAATATATGTTTAAAATATACAGTTACATAACAAATATTTATAAAGTACTGGCCTGTACTAAGATGTCAGATAATATGATTAAGAGCGGGTTTTGGCATAAAAAGTGTGTTTTTAACGGCATGGGTGGGGCAGGAAGTGAGTAATTCTAAAACTCAAACCTATCCGGCTTTTTTGTTATCCGGTCTGGCCTTCCACCACATTAGGCCGGATAGTCGGGAGTCTACTGTATTATTGAATATTCACTTGAAAAAAATTGTTTATATAATCCAGCCTGATCTGTCAAATTTAATGCACCAATTGTATTACTACAATTAATTAAATTGGGTGTAGGTTCCTTTCTATCAATATATTTTTTCATTTTATTAATAAATGCTACTATTGTCTAAATTATGAATTTATTGAATCATATTACTGAAGTTAAAATATACAGATTAACCAGCTCAGATTTTTTATTTAATTGTGAACACCGAAAACCTGTTTAAGATATTATTGGAACGTAAGGATTTTTCATAAAGCTAATTAATGCATTAGTGTATGATTTTTTTTCTCTCCTTTGATTTAATAAATATATAAANAAGGATTTTTCATAAAGCTAATTAATGCATTAGTGTATGATTTTTTTTCTCTCCTTTGATTTAATAAATATATAAATATCATCAATACTATATTATTGTTTATATATTTTGCTATAATTATTTATCATTCCTTTTCATTATTAATTTAATATTAAGTTATTTTATTTTTTTTAATTACCGTTTCTTAATTTGGAATAATTTTTAAAAGTTATGATTTTGCCTTTTTTCTCTACTAATTCATATTTATAATATTTAAAATCAATATAATACACTAATAATTAAGTGCATATAATTTCATAGTTTTTACTTATTAACTGTAGTTTATATTTGTATATAATTCATTTTATATTAAAATTATTTCCTTACATATTTTCAGATTTATTCATTTTCTGATATTTTATCGTTGGTTTATTAATAAGAAAATATTTTGTAATGAATTCACTTATACATTATTTACAAATAAGTGTTTCTCTCATGTTTTCTTATGCAGTAAAAATTAATTGATAACTATATTTTCTCTACGTGCTTTACAAGTTCCGGATAAATATTATTGAATAAGTATGCATTTAAGGTATGAATAAAAATGTACAAAAGAAAACTGCTGACTTACTGATTTTTTGGAACTAAATAGAATTGACAATCAATTTTCTAGTCAATGTTTTTATATATCGTTACATTACATTAATATGATAGCTGCTGGTGGAAAAATCTGAGCTAGGTGCCATGGATTTAAATACCACTATTAGGTATATCTAGTAAAACATATTAACACGCAAAACAGTTTTACTTGTAGGACACAANTGGATTTAAATACCACTATTAGGTATATCTAGTAAAACATATTAACACGCAAAACAGTTTTACTTGTAGGACACAGATTTTTTACTCCTACTTTTTGTAATAGAGAATAATTAATGACAGCGATTCTTCTCTTAAATTGGAATTATTTTTAAGCTATCAGTGTTATTTGATAATAAATGCTGCTTCTATGTACTTTAAAGAAAGGAAAATAAGTTGTAATAATTTTTATTGTAAAACAACATATTTCTGGTGTTTAGTATATGTTCATTTGTATTTAAATGTACACTGAANTGGATTTAAATACCACTATTAGGTATATCTAGTAAAACATATTAACACGCAAAACAGTTTTACTTGTAGGACACAATTTTTTTACTCCTACTTTTTGTAATAGAGAATAATTAATGACAGCGATTCTTCTCTTAAATTGGAATTATTTTTAAGCTATCAGTGTTATTTGATAATAAATGCTGCTTCTATGTACTTTAAAGAAAGGAAAATAAGCTGTAATAATTTTTATTGTAAAACAACATATTTCTGGTGTTTAGTATATGTTCATTTGTATTTAAATGTACACTGAAGAGACAAAAAAACTGGTACACCTGCCTAATATCGTGTAGGGCCCCCGCGAGCACACAGAAGTGCCGCAAGACGATGTGGCATGGACTCGACTAATGTCTGAAGGTATGCAGGAGGCAATTCACATCATGAATCCCGCAGGGTAGTCCACAAATCCATAGGAGTGCGAGGCGGTGGAGATCTCTTCTGAACAGCACGTTGCAAGGCATCCCAGATATGCTCAACAAATAGTGCTCATGTCTGGTGATTTAGGTGGCCAATGTAAGTGTCTAAAGTCGGAATAGTGTTCCTGGAGCTACTCGGTAGCAACTCTCGACGTGTGGGGTGTCACATTGTTCTGCTGGAATTGTCCATGTCCGTCATAATGCACAATGGACATGAATGGGTGCAGGTGATCAGACAGGATGCTTACGTATCTGTCACCTGTCAGAGTCTTATCTAGACTATCAGGGGTCCAATTTCACGCCAACTGCACACGCCCCATACCATGACAGAGCCNCCTGTCAGAGTCTTATCTAGACTATCAGGGGTCCAATTTCACGCCAACTGCACACGCCCCATACCATGACAGAGCCTCCACCAGTTTGAACAGTCCCCTGTTGACATGCAGAGTCCATGGATTCATGAGGATGTCTCCATACCCGTACACGTCCATCCACCCGATACAATTGGAAGCGAGACTCGTCAGACCAGGCAACGTATTTCCAGCCATCAACATTCCAATGGTGGTGTTGGCGGGCCCAGACGAGGCGTAAAACTCTGTGACGTGCAGTCAACAACGGTACACGAGTGGGTATTCGGCTCCGAAAGCCCATATCAATGATGGCCCGTTGAATAGTTCGCATGCTGGCACTTGTTGATGCCCCAGCATTGAAATCTGCGCCAATTTGAGAAAGGGTTGCACGTCTGTCACATTTAATGATTCTCGTCAGCCGTCGTTTGTCCCGTTCGTTCAAGATATTTTTCCCGGCCGCAGCGATGTCAAAGATTTGATGTTTTACCGGATTCCCGATATTCACGGTACACTCGTGAAATGGTCGTAAGCGAAAATCCAAGTTTTATCGCTACCTCGGAGAAACTATGTCCCATCTCTCGTGCGCCGGCTATAACACCACGTTCAAACTCACTTAAATCTTGATAACCTGCCATTGTAGCAGCAGTAGCCGATCTAGTAACTTTGCCAGACGCTTTTGGTCTTATATAGGCACTGCCGACCGCATCGCATTACTCTAATTGGTTCCATAGCTCTGTTATTTGCATACACACGCGTATACCAGTTTTTTTGGTTCTCTAGTGTACTTTGAGTAACACCAACGAAGCACCTTTCATATGTGTGGGTTTTAAAAATAAATAATATTTTTAATGTTATGTGTGACTGACAGTTTTTGTTGCAAAGTTATTAAAATGTAATTAGTTATTAAATTATCAAGATAGCTGTGAAGCTGTTGCACAACATTCCTTAACACAAAACAAAAATCTGGGAAACTCAGGCAAGATATGGTATTAGCAATGATAACACCACCAACTGCAATCTAATGACTAGTACCTATGCCTGCATTTTATCTCCAAAGCTATTGTTTGATCCCAAGCCTTAGCGGGCAGGAATTTTTCAGTAATGAATTTCCATGTGGGGAAAACTATGTACATACAATTAATTGTTTGAAGGTCTTCTCAGTATTCTTCTGCTTGCTGTACATTTCTGTCTTGTACTACACTGCCCTAAATACATTCTTTTTATCCACTCTTGAAGTTGACTACGAATGACATGATTGAAAGACACGCTGTACAGATATTTTAGGGATATCCCTGTAATATCTATAGAGCATGTCTTTCAAACTCAGGCAACAATAGTAAATATACATATTATTAATAATTCCAGTATAATATTTTCTTCATAATAATCACTACAATAAATCTGTTGTGAAATTCACTTACATCAAAAACCATGTTACGCTCAAGAATGAGGTGCATAACCATGCTCGAGTTAAGACTGAAAAGCAAAACCTTGTGATTCGCAGGACTATACCAAGATCAATCTACGCCTAGGAAGCAGCAGAGGCATGAATGTCTAAGTTGGCATCATATGTGAAAATATACCTAGATTATTTCTGTTCTCGCAAATTTAGCTTACCTGCACATGTGCGTGTTCCATGGCCAAATGGTGTGTGCAAGTGAGGCAAAACTTTCCATGATTCTTCGCTCCTCAACCAACGTTCAGGCCTGAATTTGTGTGGTTTTTCAAAGAATTCTTCAGAATGGAAATTCACATTTGCATTCANCTCAACCAACGTTCAGGCCTGAATTTGTGTGGTTTTTCAAAGAATTCTTCAGAATGGAAATTCACATTTGCATTCAGATGTACATTTGTCTGAAAATAATTTAAAAAATTCAAATCTCAACAAAAATCAATTTGCATAGCTATTCAAGTATTCAAATATATCATATTAATCATTTGTCTTTTTGTGCTACATAAACCAACACAATTCTTAGTTTTAATTATTTAAACGTTTAAACTACTGTGGTAGATGAGGGATTGGAATTAACGTCTCTGATTTAANAATTCTTAGTTTTAATTATTTAAACGTTTAAACTACTGTGGTAGATGAGGGATTGGAATTAACGTCTCTGATTTAAGACTTTATGTTTTAAAAGATTAGCAGATACTGAATATTGCATACACAATTTAACGCCATAATCTCAAGAAATTTTGTATCTTAAAAACAGCAATTAAAAAATATTACCTGAATGGATTATTTTTAAGTAATTTACTATGCGGTTGTTTTTTTTTTTTTGTTTATCAAACGCTATAAAGTGATTAAATATATTACAAATAGCGGTAGGTGTAAGCTGCAGTGAACTGACAATAAACCAAATTGTAAACATTTAAAAGCAGTTATATGTAACAAGGTGTTTTACGTGAAACATTAAGCTTATTCCTAAGCGAATTTAGGCATAAGTGTCCCCCCCCCAAAACACCAGCATGGGCCCCGGTGAAAATATAAAACCCGCAGATACCGTCGCCTACGCATTAACATATATTTATATTAAATTATAATATGCTTTAGCCATATTTATTTATATTAGCATATAATACGCATATATATTTATATTACCATATAATATTCATATATTTATATTACCACATAATATAAATATATTTTATATTCCCATATAATATGCATATCTATTTATATATGACCAAATTATATGCACATACATTAATATTCCCATATAATATGCAAATATTATTATATTACAATATAATATGCATATCGGCATAGGAAATTTGCATTGTTGACTGTATCTGCAAGTTTTATATTTTCCCAGGGTTCTTGCTAGTGTGAACAGAGTATGAGGGTTTTCTCAGGGTGTTCCCTCATTTTTAAAAATATATATATAATACATCCGTATTTTCTCCCTGAATTAAAATGGCAAAAATCTCCCTATGGACGACCACTCCTCCATTCTGAGTGATGAGCTGACTGATTCTCGGCCGACAAATTCCTAGAACCTCGATATCTTCCACTAGAAAACTGGTGGGTTGAACTGTGTTTCCAACAGCTGACTCGAGAAAATGACAATTTTTCTCGCGTCGGTTTCTCTTCGTCAGTGATCTGCGTTGATTAACATTGGTATAAAGTAATTTTTTTTTTAAACACGAAAATATCGTGGTGGGCAGCCTACCTACAGCAGTACATTTTTTTTTTTTCAGTGGACACAGTGTGTTTTGTGTTGAGAGAGAGATTTCAAAAGGTGCTTAGCAGCTGAAATTGGTAACGACGTTTAGGTCGATGAAGAAGTTCAAGTGTCCCGAGAAAATCTGCCGGACATCNCTTAGCAGCTGAAATTGGTAACGACGTTTAGGTCGATGAAGAAGTTCAAGTGTCCCGAGAAAATCTGCCGGACATCGCCAACGTCCACCACGGGTGATCCTATTGCCAAATATATCAATCACGTTTCCCACATGTGAGAAAATCCATGGGTGACCCCCGCTGGGAATCGAACCTAGCTCGGCTTGATGGGAGACGTGCGCTTTGGTAGCTGTCGAGAGGATGGGGTGAAGTATTGAGCGTGTCCGGTCCTGTGTCGGTGCGAATTAATCATTATAGAAAGGTTGCCTAATTTCCACCGCCATGTTTCGTGGTTCTCTGGGATGGTGATTATCGTAGTGTTTACAGAACAGTGTGAAAATATTTATGAATCGGGAAGACGGCTTGCATTTCTTGCTGCTGCCATTTTAATGGAATAAAGAATTACTTTATCTCTGGTGAGGGATTGAGGTGCGATGATGAGAACTTTTACTTTCATAATTATGGGCTCGTTTTCACCCTAAGGTGCAAGGATCCTAAGGCATGATTAACAAGTATGAGGATGTGTCTGAAATGAATCATCATGGTTTATAACATATTTGATGCATATTTACAATCATATATTCATGATCTGATCGTGATCTCTGTTATACCCGGCAATAAGGTCTTTATTATATATATATATATGTGTGTGTGTGTGTGTGTGTGTGTGTGTAAATATTCAAAGTGATGTTTTTCTATTGTACTCGGTATCGACGGTAGTAGTATTTCAACGATTATTTCCCTAGTCGATATATATCGGGGTCGTGGGAGGCTATTTTTGCATGACACGGTCCCCGTCAATACTGCTGCTAATCACAATCGAAGCGACGCCGCAATGTACTGTGAGAATATTCCGTAAATAAAACAGCTTATAGAGAGTCATATCTGAGTGATTTTTCCGAAGTTTATTCAGCGTATAAGACATTTCATTCCGGCTTGAAGAGTTGCTGAGTTCCATCCTTCAAGGAATGAACTTTTTAAGGATTTAGTTGCATCAATGTTATGCCCGGCAAAATAGCTGGAGTTTTTAGAATAAAAATAAAGTATTCTCACAAAAAAAATTAAGTTTTGTGTTTTACAGCTTTGTTATGACAGAGAGAGTGGCAGAACCTAGCAGGTGTGACCTCGAGCGACAATAAGGGTGATACGAGGCGTGGATGGGGCTGTATAGAATTGANTTATTCAGCGTATAAGACATTTCATTCCGGCTTGAAGAGTTGCTGAGTTCCATCCTTCAAGGAATGAACTTTTTAAAGGATTTAGTTGCATCAATGTTATGCCCGGCAAAATAGCTGGAGTTTTTAGAATAAAAATAAAGTATTCTCACAAAAAAATTAAGTTTTGTGTTTTACAGCTTTGTTATGACAGAGAGAGTGGCAGAACCTAGCAGGTGTGACCTCGAGCGACAATAAGGGTGATACGAGGCGTGGATGGGGCTGTATAGAATTAATGTGGAGGGAGTCAGTCTGATAAAGATGGAACCGTCAGTACTCAAATTTAGTATCAGAGGAAGGAATCGAACTTCGCCTACGTTAAGTAACCATCCATGCGTATCCCTGGAGTGATTTCGCGAAACCATGGAAAAAACTAAAATCGGGATGTCTGAGCCAACAATTGAACCTGGGTCCTCCCGAATGCACGTACGGTATTTTATCACGGCAGCACTTCCTTAAGTTTCGTAGCAGCAGGAGCGTCACCCCACAGTCGCTGGGTCGTCTACATATGTGTGCATTTTGCCTCGCACACATTTATGTGGATGTCTATCCTGGTTGCTCTACCATCGAATTCTGCTACTGGGGCATTGCATACCGAAGCGGGTAAACGGAAAAATCCGACATGAAGTGCTTGAAATTATCAAACTTTCTTAGATTGCACAATAGAGCTAGCAGTTGGTAAGCCGTTGTGGGTCTGAGATGCGTGCCATCTTTCACAGCAACCAATAACAGCAAATAATCCTGACTATTTGAAAAAATACGTGACCTATAATTCTACATGCACAAATTCCCTCACTATGGACTGTATGGAAAAGCATTCGCCTGCTTTGGTGTTTTTTTAAAACTGTTTTTACTTATGAGGGGTTTTCATATGTGTTAAGTAAAAGGTTGACGATTTCTGCTGGTGTTGCATCAAGGTCCATTTTTGGCGACGACCTGTAAGTTAAGCGTGGCTAGTAAAATTTGGTGATGACAATGAGTTTTTGAACTGCTGAAACATATTTTTTCTTTCCATTCTTTAGATTTAATACTGATGACTTTTTTCCTTTCGATTAATAATGCATCTGACAATGACTCGTGACGCCAAAGCACACGTGGTGGATAGAGAAACTAGATATTTTTCAAACTGATGCGTGTATTAAGGCATGCTAAACTGTTTGGCTGAAGTAGGAAAGACACCATGTAATTTTCCCTTAGTCTGTTTATTACTCATAGATGTTGTAAAATGTATGATTAGGGTTGTGAAAATTAACGGTGAATAGTCATGTTGAAGTTTCCTCACATTCACACTGACGGACGGGAATGGGCTCGAGCTTGCAATGTGTTGTAAATTGCACCTAGCAAAAACTGTAAATATTATCAGCGGTAAGCTGAATTTGGCGATTAAATATAATGCCATAAAGAAGGCGTCGATTAATAACAGCAGGAGATGTGACGATTTATGATATTTTTATATTTGTTAAAATCATGAAGTTGACAGGGGGCTAATATAAGTATGTGAATAAATATAACACACCCCTCGCAATGTCGTAAGCTGACGTTGAAGCTCAGAAAAATACTTCTGTTCTGACTGGGGAGTTTTTTCTTAGCCCGTGTGGTGGGCAAGTTTTTCAGTCATTTTCCACGACGTGAACTAGTTGTTAATAAATAAGATAATAGAATTTTACAGCTGTTTTTCTGTCGCCTGTGAAAAGGAATTCTGTATTCTCTCGTGGTTTCTGGTGCTCGAATTTTTTTAATTGGCATTACATGTTTTATAATTTTTTTCGTGTGATTTCCTCTCGCTTTCGTACTAGGTCCTGAGAAGATTAATTCTTCGTTCAGTGGTGTGCTGTAAAAATGTAAATTTCATTCCTAAATGAAGGAAAAAATATAAATAACACGAGAGGTTTTGAGAGCTACGTTTTTTATACAGCCCATCCAATTTTTTTTCAGTGAAATTTTTTTTTTACTTTTTTTTTTGGCTTTGCTGTATGAAAAAAAATATTATGACCTGTTTTAGTTTTGTGATCTGTCCATACTGCCATTCTATACTCGGGTATATTTCTCGTTAGTGTTCGTCTATTTGACTAACGTAAAAAAGTAGCATGACTTTTCATTTTCTAGGTGGTGTACAACCTAAAATTATTTTTAAAATGTGAAGGTTGCAGTCTTTTGAGGGCCAACGGGAACGAGAAAGGACCGGGCCAAGAAACCACCCCGGAATTCACGTGGAATGATTTTTAAAATAAATAAATTCGGCTGCACGAGTCGAGAATCGAACCCAGGTCCCCCTGAGCATGGGTCTCCCCTGGTGTTTACTTGTGTGTGCAGTTATAATCTGTGTTTATTATCGTATGAATTAAAGTTGGCGTGTGTGAGAATTATAACATACTGCTGGAGCAACTAGCCCCCCTCCCTCCCCGACTCTTAGATAGTCCACTCCAGAGTTCTCAAGAAGTCAGTGTGCTAGGGCGAAGTCTAATTCAACACCTGCTGTAGCGAGGCTGGATGTGTGCGCGAGCTCAGATTGCGACTGCACGTGTCTCTCGTATACTTCGGTAATGGGACTGTCTCCACGTATTTAAATACGCTTTTCTCTTAATAGTTTTCAATGAGTCTATCAGTCTCGCCTGCAATTTGGATATTTCAGGCTCTGTGTGTAATTAGGTGCATGTGTGCGTGTGTGTTTGACGTATAAGCAAGTAGAGAATGGCGGTTTCCCCCCTTATACCTTATTTTCACACAATCACAATGTATGTTGGTTTCGCCAGAAATAATAAAACATTTCACATTAAATTTTTTATACGAAAAAAAAAACAACGGTGGAGTTTGAGCTAGAATTTATTTACAAAAAAAAAATTGTACATAGAATTAGTTTTCTACATTCGAAAGGGATTAACATAACTAAAATTTTATGGTCTCCATATTGCACTGTATGCAATATGCTCTTCTTTTTTTTCGCACTTGTGAAGTCTTTCCTTATATGTCTCGACGAGGTTGAAGGGTGGTGAATGAGAGCTGTATGCGCGTGTCTTTACTGGAATTCGTATTGTGGTATAAATCTGCATGGTGGACTAGCATCTCGGAAAAAAAACTATGTTTTAGTTTGCGTAATTCATAAAAAGTGAATACTATTGACAGCTGCTGGCGTAAAGGCCACACACATACGCATACACCTGTTCGCATGTTACTTTTCATTAGGCTAAAGTCACGTAGCATTGTGTTTGTGACTCTGGACGGCGTGTGAAAGATAAAGGGGAGCGGGTGTGTTTTACCGCGGATTGGATATAGTATCTCGTAATGGAGCGAGAGCACACGAATGTATGAAAAAACAGAAATTTTGTTTGCCGAAGGCAACAATTTTCTGTGATTTTGTGCTTGTGGTGGATGTACCTTTACGCTAGCGTCTTCTCTCAGTATATTATTAATTCCCTTTAAACCTTAATATACGTGCATTGCTTATGCGTATAACAAGTTTTATATGCTTACAATGGGTGCTAGAAAAATCGCCGTAAGTGGAGTAACCATATGGGTATTTTTTTCCCGCTGCCTAAATTTAGTAATATACTGATTTTAAATTTTGGAGGAAATATCTTTTATTATGAGCGTTTGTGCCTTGGTAAGAGGGAAGGCACGGGCTACTTCCCTGTGCATATCGCATACTGCCGGTGAAGCGAAATGGTTTTTTGGATTTTTCGAGTATTGATTACTTTAGATAAAGCGGCATAATGCATCCGTACAATGCACATGATTTTTCCTACATGATTTTAAACAAATGTTTTGCTGAGGGGGCAAGCATGTTGTTTAGAGGGGAAGGGGTACTCAGTGATTGATTTTTCGTTAGTATTTACTCCGAAACACGCTCTTTGTATGCTTCTTTCTCGTGACGTATATTCACAGTATGAGGTTTTACAGTATTTTCGATATCTTGCCTTTCGATTAGAATAACTTCCTTTCGTTGAATGTGGTCAGTTTTTCAAAGCTGCGTTCGAGCCATACAGTAAGTTTAATTGGTGACATGTTTATGTGGAGAGCCAACAGCGATATTTTGCCCCATTCGAACTAAAAATGTGTAAACATCCTTCGAATACCCACTCTCGTTGTGGAGGCATAGGTATTTAGACTGTGTTGGAATGCAGTTCAGACCTCCACGAAACCATTGTCATTAACCAAACCAGACCTTGCCACGATTCTTGGGCGTGATGGTTGCTGGCACGATGTTTGATACTCGCCCTGAACCCTTGGTTTTGTGGGAATTACACTCGTACGCTGCGGTAAAGGAGACTGCACACGACGGATTTTTTCAGGTGAAGGTCCAACAGCTACGCGGATTTTTTGCATGCCTCTGCAAGTTATCGCGCCTAGAAAATGCCATGTCACAGTTTCCACACTTATATGCCACTCTATCTGCATTATTCGAACATCCATACTATTCGTGTCTTCGAGCACATTTGGTGAATGCAAACGAAGTGTTACAGTAGCTGCACGTATACTGAGGTGACATCATTGCAAATTATATCGATGATTAATATATAAATTAAGAAAAACTAAGTTCTAGTNGCACGTATACTGAGGTGACATCATTGCAAATTATATCGATGATTAATATATAAATTAAGAAAAACTAAGTTCTAGTATCATATTTTATGAGGATGCATATTCCTCCAGAGACTAGCTAGCCCGAACCGATACTCTAAATTTGAGCAAATTTTTTATTTCGTGGGAATATCTATGCATATTACATGCACGCTTGATAATATCTTGCGACCTGATGGATTTAAATATCTGAACTTACCAGTCAGAATGCTAAAATACGAGGGGTGAGAGAGCGATCTGTCACCTCTGGCATCAGTCGAGAAACTGTATTTTAAAAAAATAAACAAATACGGCTGCAAGCTGGTGGCTAAATCGACAACTCGCCTGGTGGGTTAATTAATACACTAGCTCTACCTAGGTGATGAAAACACATGAAATCCAATATGGCAGTCGATCGAAGGTGAGAGACAAACTCCAGTTATGTACAAACAAATGACAAACAAAAAAACCATGATGGCGGGCAGTATCTGTTATATCTACCAAGATGGCGGACTAAATCAGCCAAGATGGTGGACTGCACTTACCAAGATGGTGGATTGCACCTATCAAGATGGCAGATGACTGCACCCACCAAGATGGTGGTAGAAAACAAGATGATGGACTGTATAAACTAAGATGGCGGACTGCATGTACCAAGATGGTGGATGGTGGCTGCGATGCCTACCAAGATGGTGGACTGCACCTACCAAGATGGCAGAATGGTATGTGTGAAGGGGAGTGTGGGGGACATCTGGAAATTTAAATTTTTTTAAAAATTAATTTTAAAAATAGTGTTTTTAATAATTTATATAATAATATTTAATAATTTTTTAATATTTTTAAATATACTTTTTTATAAACTTTTATAATTTTTTGAATTTTTTTGGATTTTCTGGGTTTTCAAGGTCAAAGGTCACCAAGACCAAGGTCAGGGTCAATGTTACCTGAATTCAAGATGGCTGCCAGCTGACTGGAATGGCAGAGCACGAACAGCTCCGATGCTCCGGTCCCAGGTACAAATGTGTCAAAGTCCCCATAATGCCTCTTTTCTGTGGCATTTGTAGAAAGTTCACAGGTTCCAATTGTTTTATGGTAGAGGAATGACTTACACATCCTGCGAGAATATGTACTGCTGCTAGAAGTGTGCAAACGGCCTAGTATCAGTGACAGAACTACACCCACTTGTGGGCTTGTTGGCATCCACCACAGTGTTGACACAGTCAAACACATAATTTACTGGTTTCCTAATTTTGACGACCTCCACAACCATATCCATTATACCAGCAAATAAAGAACCTATACAGCATTCTGCTGGACTTACTTTTCAACCAACACATCAAACTATCGTATGCACAGCAGCACAATTTCAAACTTTGCCTATTTTTGCATGAATTCTGGCTGAAGACCACCAAACTTTCATTGACACTTGTAATAGCAATCTTGTCCACTACACTATGTGTGAAGAAGAGTGGCCTTGTTAAGAAGGGTGACAATTAGCTGGTGATTGGAAACATTCTTGGCGATCAACAATATACTATGGCATGCAATGGCTGGACTGTTTAGTTACATTTAAATATCCTTTTGTTAGCATGTTTTCCTCGCCACAATCACAAAGCTGCGCCATGTCACAAGTACAACAGCCAGTAGAGTTGTTCGCTGCATTTGGAACTCGTAAGTTTGGTCTTGTTCAGAATTTTTATATGTACATGGCAATTGCCGCTGTTTTGTAGTAGCAACAACAACTGCGCGACCAGAATTGTGTGATGCTCTACCACAAGTGAGACACACAATGACGATCCAATGCGGTCAGCTTTACTCCTGGATGAAACATCCGCCTTCGAGTCGGGACAGCCATGCTGGGAGCAAGCGACATAGCATCCTAATAAAAACAAAGTGTAATGCAAGCCAGGTTGCGCACTGTAAACAAGAAAGAGGAGTATGCCATTCGATCGGACCACGCGCCTGCTGCACAGCCAAATAACAACCATTCAGCTGTCACAATGCAGCCCACTCCAAGCAGTAATGACACAGTTGCCAGCAACTGCACGTGCGAGAGGAAAGGAAAGCGTGTACCACCATTTCTCTGCCGCATCTTTGAAGTAAATCAAATGCAATGATATAATAACTGTTCTAAACAAGCAGCACAGAAAAAAACAGCTCATCTCCCAACTCACAGCAGACTGGAATCAGCATGTCAGGAAATAGTGACATGATGTCACCTACCCCGGGAAAATACTAGCTCTCCTGGTCAACACAACAAGTTCCCCTTAGTCAGATTATTGGAAACACAAATAACAAATTCATCTGAATTTCAATTCTCCTTAATGGCCAAAAACACTTAGCTCTCAATGACACGGCAGCATCAACACATAATTTCGTACATTTCGTGGACATATGTCAACTTAAGCCAAATCTTAAAGCAATTAAGCTTGCTGCACAGCAGAATACTTGCAAAACCAAGGGAGAAGCCACTATAACCATATGTAATTATGGCAATGAAATTACCACGAACACTGTGTAACCAGTAATTTAGGCGAGGCCTCTATCTCAGGCATATAATGGCCCATGAAATGGAACAATACAGTGGCACCCGTTGCCCATCATATTCATTTTGGCAATACTGAGTGACAAACTGTTTTAATATTGACCCACATCTTGTTAACAGTGTGCCTGCAGTAACATTTGATTATGCTGACCATGCCGTCTACTCTGAATACAGTAACACTTTGCAGCACATATTTTATGAAATACATGATTTTTTCGTTGATTTGCTCAAGCAATGGCTCGGAGAAATACTCGTCCCTAGTTGGGAAAGCCAACTTGACGCGTGGTGTTACCAGAGCTGATGATGTAGGAAATATGTGCCTGGTGCCACAGCCCTGCGGTGAGCTGATGAAATGAGGGTTGTTTCGGTCGTCAGCCTAGGGGGACTCCGGTTAACACTTCGTCACATATGATGTCGAGGCTGTAGGCCACCTCGCAGGTCTTAATTAAATTACAAATGAAACACGATGCTTGTGGAGTTATTTATTCCTTGCTACTCCTTAATGAACACACACAACTTTAGTACAAAACATGGCCTTAACGGCCCTTAAATGGCGAACACGTGGCTTTATAATGTGAAACGCGATTGCGTTAGAACTCTCCGATGAGAGTAACATTGCTCTCCCCTCGGCGCTATAACTTATAAAATTAATGATCCGGTTCATGAAGTGGAGTCTATTGCAGTGAATACAAGTTCAGCTTAAGATGTCGGCACCAAGGGCTTTTGTGGAGCGAGAGACTTACAAGTCTTGATGCGTTCAAGTGCTGAAGAGAACTGGGGGGAAGCATGGGCCGGCTTCTGCTACCTGAGCGCAGCGACGCCAAGCAGCGAAACGATAAAGCACAATATACACTANGCGTTCAAGTGCTGAAGAGAACTGGGGGGAAGCATGGGCCGGCTTCTGCTACCTGAGCGCAGCGACGCCAAGCAGCTAAACGATAAAGCACAATATACACTAAAAAAAAAGATTATGAGATGGAAGTGACATAAATTAAATTAACCTAAGACAACATAATTTTTCCTTATACAAATACACAATAAAATGATTATATTAATCCTAAACGTTTCCATTGTACCAGCCACAGTATTGCCAAGTGTACAATGTCAAATGTCCCTGGCTGTGACTGTGTCGACTGCCTTTCATGATGACAATTATGATATTAATTATATACACTCATACAATTAATAACACTGAATAAATACACTGATGATATTATGAACACTGATGCAATTAATAACATTGATGCAATTAGATACCCTGATTGAATACACTGATGCTATTATGAACACTGCTGCAATTATGAACACTGATGCAATNGCAATTAGATACCCTGATTGAATACACTGATGCTATTATGAACACTGCTGCAATTATGAACACTGATGCAATTATCAACCCTGATGCAATTAATAAAACAGATGCAATTAGATACCCTGATTAAATACACTGATGCTATTATGAACATGATGCGTGGCAAGTACAGGGGATAGAAATTGCGCTGTATTCAACCCTGAGAAAAAATCCTCGGGGGGGGGGGGGATGTCCCGAGGTATAAGGATACGTGGGGAAGAACCGAAACGAGAGAAAAACAGGGAAAGTCCCGAAAATTAGCTGATATAAGCCCTCTACGAAGGAAACAGGGTAACCCCGCCGAGATTAGTGCCTACACAGCTCCCAGGAACCCCCGAGATGCTTGCCACACCCTCCCTCCACCCCTAGTTTGAGCGCACGAGTAACTGACGAGATACGGAATCCTATTAAAAAAAACGTGCGAGGGACACCAGGGAGTCCCTATTTCTGTCGACACAATCTGCTGACAGCCAATTTGAATATATGGGGAGACGGGTTAAATTTGGGAGCAGCCAAGGTTCGTGATGATTCAGTCGTAGGCAGTCAGTCGTGGTCAGTCGTTCGAGAGGAGTTGTTCAGCTGCGATGCAAGACAGAGAAGGTAGTTAGGCGAGGGACAGTCGTATCAAGGGGCCGGAGTTCGGGCCCGGCCCAGGCAGTAATGTACAATCAGTTCTCCGTATGGCGACGAGGCGAGCAGTTAGTCAGTCAGTGAGTCAATAGTAATGTCACCAAGGAGAGAACCCAGGAACAGCCATAACTTCATTTATAAATTCCCTAGATGAACCCATTAAAAGTACCGAGAACTTATGAGTTCATTTCCGAAAACATAGTGGCAGTTTTCCATGGTTAGGAATGCAGAAACGCGATAGCCGGAAGCAGGANGTTAGGCGAGGGACAGTCGTATCAAGGGGCCGGAGTTCGGGCCCGGCCCAGGCAGTAATGTACAATCAGTTCTCCATATGGCGACGAGGCGAGCAGTTAGTCAGTCAGTGAGTCAATAGTAATGTCACCAAGGAGAGAACCCAGGAACAGCCATAACTTCATTTATAAATTCCCTAGATGAACCCATTAAAAGTACCGAGAACCTATGAGTTCATTTCCGAAAACATAGTGGCAGTTTTCCATGGTTAGGAATGCAGAAACGCGATAGCCGGAAGCAGGANTATGAGTTCATTTCCGAAAACATAGTGGCAGTTTTCCATGGTTAGGAATGCAGAAACGCGATAGCCGGAAGCAGGACGAGCAGGAACGCCAGCTGGGATCGCAGGGAAAGTAAAAGTCACTGGAAACCCAAATCCCGGACTTCAGAGAGAGACTGCCAAAGCCGCAGGAAAAAACCAACTTAGTACAGCACACCAATAAGAGCCAGTCCTAGGACCTGAACGAGGGCCACCCAACTCACCATGCCTCAGCTACCAACTAAGACAACTCACCAAAAGCCGCAGTCACAGATAANTGAACGAGGGCCACCCAACTCACCATGCCTCAGCTACCAACTAAGACAACTCACCAAAAGCCGCAGTCACAGATAACTAGAGAAATGTCTCCCTTCAACAACCTTCCCCGACACATAGTAATCAGCCCACCAACCCTTCAGGCTGACGATTTGCAGGGGGGCTCAGTCTCACCAGTGTGTGTAATAACTATGTGACCTTCTGAACAATAAAATCCTGGTGTGTTAAATAACGGAAAATACAAGTAGTTGTTTACCACTAACGCAACAACCACAGGTGTCATTAGTATGCACCTNACAACTCACCAAAAGCCGCAGTCACAGATAAGTAGAGAAATGTCTCCCTTCAACAACCTTCCCCGACACATAGTAATCAGCCCACCAACCCTTCAGGCTGACGATTTGCAGGGGGGCTCAGTCTCACCAGTGTGTGTAATAACTATGTGACCTTCTGAACAATAAAAATCTTGTGTGTGTTAAATAACGGAAAATACAAGTAGTTGTTTACCACTAACGCAACAACCACAGGTGTCATTAGTATGCACCTGAATAACTTAACTATATAAACTACTGGCCACCACCCTGTATATCTCAGGTGGCCTAGTAGCGACAAACACTGATGCAATTTGTCAGAGTGGGCGCAAAGGAGCTCGTGAACACGCTGTTCATGTCATCGTGACAACTGACCTGTTAAGTTGGACAACCATATCAGAACAAACCATTTAAACCACAGATGAAAAGCCTATGTACACTTCACCATGATGCTCTCAGAAATTTCATATCGACACTATTAAAGAACTGATACAAGAAATGCTTAGTAAAGGTGTAATTTAGCTATCAAAAAGCTATTTCAATCCTCCAATCACCATGGCTTCAAAACAGATGGCAATTGTATTTTTGCATCAACTTCAGACCAATTAACCACATTAATAAATGTTTTCTACCATACTGCATTAACATGATAGACACCCTCAAACTATTGGGAAGAGAAAAAGCCATTCTTCAGTTGATCTCCGGATTGGTTATTGGCAGGTACCTGACAAGCCAGAAAACCGACACAAAAATGTCATTACTATGCCAAACACCAATTTAAATTTGGCATGATGCCCTTTGAGCTTATATGTGTACCATTATGTTTCAGGCGATGATGGTACAGCATCTAGAAGGACTAATATACGATTTTACTATCACCTGCTTGGACGATGTGATAGTGTAGTCAGATATGTGGGAGGANATCTAGAAGGACTAATATACGATTTTACTATCACCTGCTTGGACGATGTGATAGTGTAGTCAGATATGTGGGAGGATCACTTTAAACTCTTATCTCTAGTGCTCGAAAACCTGGTCATCAATGGTGTAACATGTGCATATCACAAGTGCCATCTAGGTAAAACCTGCATAGATTTTCTAGAACATTTTGTTGAAGCCAACAGTAACCTCCCGAATGCAGAATATACCCTCATTGTTTAAGAGGCTGAATTGCCTAAAACATGCTAATTTTAAGGATTTTTTTTCGTTTTTATTTTCTGGTTCTGCAAACATATCAAGAACTTTAAGTCATCGCATGTACACCAACTGCCACCCCTTTAATTCAAAATATTTCAGTGGACTGGCGAAATGCAACAAGCATTCCAGGATGACAAGTAAAAATCCCACAAAGGCCCCACACTTGCTAGACGCGACCCAAACTATCACTTGTACTTATAAATAGATGTTGGTAAAAAATGATAGGAGCCACCATATTAGAGTACAATGATGTTGGTAAGCACCATGTCATCAACTTCAGTAATGAAAAGTATAGGCCTACTGAGTGGTGATATGTAAACGAATTGGAGTGCTCGGCCATTGTTTTGGCATTGAAGAGATATTGCCCAATCATTGAATACCAACACTTCACCTTACATATCGACAACTGCTGTTTGGTGTGGCTGCACTTATTTAAGTAGGCACACAGCTAGTTAACATGCTGGCTGCTTCTCCTGCAAGCCNCTGCTGTTTGGTGTGGCTGCACTTATTTAAGTAGGCACACAGCTAGTTAACATGCTGGCTGCTTCTCCTGCAAGCCTGCATTTGAGGTCGAGCATGTCACCAGCACAGAAAATCAGCTGGTCGATGTAATTACCAGTTTACCAAGTTACACATAGTGTCTTTTAACTAGTATGAGTGATAGACCATTTTCTGGCTCACACTACTTCAACACAGGAGACGAAAGTGTACAATAAATCAATTTTACGAACATTGCTGCTTACNATTTTCTGGCTCACACTACTTCAACACAGGAGACGAAAGTGTACAATAAATCAATTTTACGAACATTGCTGCTTACCCACCCAGTATCACTATGGACAAACCTTACACATGCGTGGTAACCCGATGTACAGCATCACATTGCAACATGCACTGAATGTCAAGTTGCCTGGTAGCGAATCGTAAACATCTCCATAAAACCACAGTGAATTTTTGGAGAGTGATTGTGGGCATGAATTGCATCACTTAGTTATTGATTTTGCACATGCAAGCTGCTTATCTGGCCACAGAGTAGAAAAATAAACCCAGCATAGCATGTTGTCAAAATTCTGTTGGCCCAGTGTTTCTGATGACATGTGGCATATGTATTCAAGTGTCTACAGTTACACCACAATATTTTTAAACTTACTTTCCCTGATAGTAAGCAGCAACATTCATGTGTGCCACACGAACCATTTTAAGCAACAACATTGGGCATGATTGAACTCTATCCACACACAAAAAATGGGGAACATTTCGAAGTAATAGTAAAGTATTTGTTTCGCGATGGGTGGAGGACTATATGGTTCTGTGCGCCCGAGCCAAAAACACTGTGCGAGTGTGTACCTCTGTCTCGTAGTCCTATCCACTCTTCGCGCCCCTTCATGTATGTGCTGTCATAATAATTTCTGATTTGCTCCCGTTATGCTATGGAGGCAGGGTCTGTTTCTACATTGTTACGATTACAAAGGAATGTACTGAGTCTGGTGTTATATGCAATTTACTGTTAATAATTACACATTATATTTGGGCTGAATGTTATGGTTCCTAAGTCTTGCTTACGTGTCTGTGGCCCCCTTCACAGGTATTGCTATGACTGGATGTACACCATGGGCCTGTGTATAACATCTCCCCCCAAAGTCAATGAAGAGATGTCCTCATCTCTGCAGGAAAGTTGGAGAAAGGTAAGACTAAGGAGAAATTTTGTGCTGGCTCGGGGGAGTGGCAGATGGAAGTTGAGTGCATCTGTTTAAGTAGGGTCTTCTAAGAGAAAATGCATCGAAGGTTATAACTACCTTAATGATTTTGTTAATGAGATGTGTCTTGTTCACGAACGCAAGAGTTGGTATGAATTTACCGCAACAGCAGTGAGAAGTATCGGTAGTAAATTATATGCGGAGCTGTCTCTCTGTTGCGCATACAGTAGGTCGATGAAATGGAGGGGCTGTCTGTGGATGCACTGAATGACGATGTCGGCTGATTTAGAGGCAGTTACTACGCATGCAAGACATGGCTGAATATACGAAGGGATGTGGGGAGGTGTGAGGTAGTGGCCCTTACTACATTTGTTGTACAAACATTTACAATTTTGAAAGAGGTAACATTTAGAATGAACATATTAACATAATTACACATATATACATAATGTAGCATTTTACTGGTAATACAACTTGCAAATTCTTTTGTCTGATGGTATATAAACATCCTAAGAGTGGACAGTTTGAAGTGCACACTGAATTCTTTTAAGCATCTTTTACATACACTGGTTGATGAAACTTCATTGGTTTTGTCGCTACAATGTGAAAACAAATTTTCACATCTTACATTTTTTTATTTTTCAGTGTCTCCTCGCTGGCACAATTTTAACACCAAGACACAATATGGGTTCAAAGTAAACTGCTGTATAATGATGAAAAAATNTCTCCTCGCTGGCACAATTTTAACACCAAGACACAATATGGGTTCAAAGTAAACTGCTGTATAATGATGAAAAAATTAAACATTTGTAATATATGCGATATATATAATATGTACATTACATATAAACATGCATTATTGTATTATGTCATGATTAAGAACGTAGGCTCTGTTGGTTGCTGGAATATATGGTTACATAAATATCCTTTTTTGCCTCTTAAACCTTTATTTGAATTGGTAATCATAATTATAATAATGACATATACTAATGCCTATATTAATAATAAATAATGGCTATAGAACAATCTCACATTTCAATAAAAATTTAGTTAAACTACAGAATTATTTTAGTATTTTCTTTTATATCTGTAGTATGTATGTACAATGAGCAAAGAGAATATGTCTTTTCATTTTATACAGTTTCCTTTTTCTACTAATTATACATGATACAAAGAAATTTTAACTAATGTGTTGGCTGGTTATCAAGGTGCGCCAGAAACAGAAAGGAAAGATAGTGGGAACGATGCATCATAAGGGAGTCAGTAGGATGAGAGTTATATGAGCCCACTGAAAATACATATAAATCGTAAGCCATAATCTATAAGTTATGCAAATTATATATTAATTTGGTTAGTTTATCTGTTTGCTGGCAGTAAAGTAGACTCAATAACTGGTATGGGATTGGATTTTTCTCATGGGCGATAGGGAACGTGCATGTAACACATGTTATGTATGAATCCTAGATTTTATTTGCGAATTAGAATTTAGCTCTGTTATACACGACATTTCTCTTTATAATTTTTTCAATAAATATAGGAGGTTACTGAGAGCATTGTTTGCCTTCGTGACACGACGTTGTTCTGTTTGAAGTTGGGATTACTGCATATAATGCCAGCTGCTTGCTGCTTCTGTAATGTACTGAATATCATTTCCTGTTGCACCTGAATGCAGTGTCTGTCACATAGTGCGCTAAGGTTAGCTGAATGTATTGTGCTCGGGCCAATAGTGCTCCCATCCGTAGACATTCACGCGTATTAGAATGAGAAGAGTTTCGTACATGAAATTGATTGTTGACTATTAGTCGCTGGATAATCCTTGGTCAACGTCTTCAGTTCCCACTCAGCAATGTGTAGATTTGGCATGCGTTGATGATGGCTGGTATGCTAACTGGACATTGGATGAATGCGCGAAGTATTCACTCTGGTAGTTATTAATGAATTATTTTTTATTGTGTGGAATAACTGCATTTGATGTAATATATGTGCCATCTGATAAATTAAAAAGTATAGAAAAATGCGGANTTTATTGTGTGGAATAACTGCATTTGATGTAATATATGTGCCATCTGATAAATTAAAAAGTATAGAAAAATGCGGAATCACATAAGGAGAGTTGTAATTGTTGTTATGAAATAGAGCTAGTAGGGGAGGGTTATAGGGGAAAATACACAGACGTCAGTAGGCAGTAATTCAACTTTTCTCTTAGTTCCATAATTGTGTATGGCAGGTTAGAGTGAATATGCCCATCAGTGCATAATAGTTGTGTAATATATGAAACATTTGAACTCTACCATGTATCTGCGACATATTTTGAACTTCCTGCTTCTACTTTCCATCCCTGCGATGCTCGCGCCACTTGATTCCTCTATGCGTTTCCTCTTTGCTTTCTCCCTCTTCTCTTGTTGTGCGCATGCGCCCTCCCATCGTCTAGCCAACGATAGTAAGATATGTATGTCACCCGGGACTCGTTCTTTCTACTGCAACCACTGAAAAGGCATGCAGTTTCTTCTGCTTTTCTTTATAAGTGTTTTGTGTGTACGCCATCTCAGCGCAGGCTGAGATGAGGGGCTATCAGTTTGTAAGTATTTTTATTATTTTCAAAATTCCTGTTTAGGCCTCCTGTCGTATAAATTNGTCTCCTCGCTGGCACAATTTTAACACCAAGACACAATATGGGTTCAAAGTAAACTGCTGTATAATGATGAAAAAAATTAAACATTGGTAATATATGCGATATATATAATATGTACAATACATATAAACATGCATTATTGTATTATGTCATGATTAAGAACGTAGGCTCTGTTGGTTGCTGGAATATATGGTTACATAAATATCCTTTTTTGCCTCTTAAACCTTTATTTGAATTGGTAATCATAATTATAATAATGATATATACTAATACCTATATTAATAATAAATAATGGCTATAGAACAATCTCACATTTCAATAAACATTTAGTTAAACTACATAATTATTTTAGTATTTTCTTTTATATCTGTTGTATGTATGTACAATGAGCAAAGAGAATATGTATTTTCATTTTATACAGTTTCCTTTTTCTACTAATTATACATGATACAAAGAAATTTTAACTAATGTGTTGGCTGGTNTTTTCATTTTATACAGTTTCCTTTTTCTACTAATTATACATGATACAAAGAAATTTTAACTAATGTGTTGGCTGGTTATCAAGGTGCGCCAGAAACAGAAAGGAAAGATAGTGGGAACGATGCATCATAAGGGAGTCAGTAGGATGAGAGTTATATGAGCCCACTGAAAATACATATAAATCGTAAGCCATAATCTATAAGTTATGCAAATTATATATTAATTTGGTTAGTTTATCTGTTTGCTGGCAGTAAAGTAGACTCAATAACTGGTATGGGATTGGATTTTTCTCATGGGCGATAGGGAACGTGCATGTAACACATGTTATGTATGAATCCTAGATTTTATTTGCGAATTAGAATTTAGCTCTGTTATACACANGAACGTGCATGTAACACATGTTATGTATGAATCCTAGATTTTATTTGCGAATTAGAATTTAGCTCTGTTATACACAACATTTCTCTTTATAATTTTTTCAATAAATATAGGAGGTTACTGAGAGCATTGTTTGCCTTCGTGACACGACGTTGTTCTGTTTGAAGTTGGGATTACTGCATATAATTCCAGCTGCTTGCTGCTTCTGTAATGTACTGAATATCATTTCCTGTTGCACCTGAATGCAGTGTCTGTCACATAGTGCGCTAAGGTTAGCTGAATGTATTGTGCTCGGGCCAATAGTGCTCCCATCCGTAGACATTCACGCGTATTAGAATGAGAAGAGTTTCGTACATGAAATTGATTGTTGACTATTAGTCGCTGGATAATCCTTGGTCAACACGTCTTCAGTTCCCACTCAGCAATGTGTAGATTTGGCATGCGTTGATGATGGCTGGTATGCTAACTGGACATTGGATGAATGCGCGAAGTATTCACTCTGGTAGTTATTAATGAATTATTTTTTATTGTGTGGAATAACTGCATTTGATGTAATATATGTGCCATCTGATAAATTAAAAAGTATAGAAAAATGCGGAATCACATAAGGAGAGTTGTAATTGTTGTTATGAAATAGAGCTAGTAGGGGAGGGTTATAGGGGAAAATACACAGACGTCAGTAGGCAGTAATTCAACTTTTCTCTTAGTTCCATAATTGTGTATGGCAGGTTAGAGTGAATATGCCCATCAGTGCATAATAGTTGTGTAATATATGAAACATTTGAACTCTACCATGTATCTGCGACATATTTTGAACTTCCTGCTTCTACTTTCCATCCCTGCGATGCTCGCGCCACTTGATTCCTCTATGCGTTTCCTCTTTGCTTTCTCCCTCTTCTCTTGTCGTGCGCATGCGCCCTCCCATCGTCTAGCCAACGATAGTAAGATATGTATGTCACCCGGGACTCGTTCTTTCTACTGCAACCACTGAAAAGGCATGCAGTTTCTTCTGCTTTTCTTTATAAGTGTTTTGTGTGTACGCCATCTCAGCGCAGGCTGAGATGAGGGGCTATCAGTTTGTAAGTATTTTTATTATTTTCAAAATTCCTGTTTAGGCCTCCTGTCGTATAAATTCTTTTTTGGCAACGTGTAACTTCACCTTTATTTTTACTTTCATTCTTATGTATGGTTCCTTGTTTCTCTTCGGCACTTGATCTTCAGTCATGTTGCACTGTANTTTATTTTTACTTTCATTCTTATGTATGGTTCCTTGTTTCTCTTCGGCACTTGATCTTCAGTCATGTTGCACTGTAACATTTCTTGCACAGGCAAATTGGGCCGTAGGCCACGGGTTTCCTTGTATTTGCTACAAGTGTGAATTATGGACATGTATTTTAATTATGATTAATAGTATTGTGATTTTTCATGTAGTAGTTCCTCGTTATTACGAACGTGAGACGAACCTGTCCCATTTACGTCTCACGTGGTTGGTATTTTTCATAGTACATTTCAGAGTTTATAACCTTTGGTTCCGACGCAATGTTATTGCTGACCCAAACCCTGAATGTCGCTACCAAAGTGTTCATGTACTTTCACATATTTGTTGTACTTAACATTTTACGTCCCATTTGACGACCTCCAGGTGATGGTCACGATATTTTATAATTTTGGAATGGTAGAATTCCCCATAATTTTATCAAGGTTCATTTGCTCCTTATTACTTTTAAAAGAGACTACTTTCTGGAGTACGCATTGCGACGCAGTTCCTTGGGTAAAACAATTTACTTAGGCTCACTCGAATTTAATTGTTTTCATCACGATTGTAATTTATGTAATGCAGACAGTTTCAAACCAACTTCCTGCGTATTATGATGCTATTTCCCAATTTGAGTTCATGCAAATACCTTACTTAATTATTGTAAGTTATTGTAATTGTGCAATTATTAACATTGTTCCGNCCAATTTGAGTTCATGCAAATACCTAACTTAATTATTGTAAGTTATTGTAATTGTGCAATTATTAACATTGTTCCGGCACATTGCTCGCGCTGTAGTAATTTCATCTGCTTGATGCAGTAAATATGTTTTGAACTATCTGATATGTGTTTTTTATGCAGATGAAATTATTTCTTTCCTGCGCTGTTATGCGCCAACTTTACCTTGTGCAAGGATGCTTGTGGTTTGTCAAAGCTGTTCTGGTTGGAAGTACCCATTTCTTAACAAGTGGATTGCAACTCCAATGTGAATGTTTGTAGTTTTTGGTGCTCGTGTAACACAAATGTGGGCATTATATATCGGTAACTTGTTCGCAGAATATAATTCACAGTGAGTTGAAATGTATAATTATATTGTACCATAAGACTTATGATGTAATTTTTTAATGGTTACGTTTCAACAGTCAATGAAAAGTGGCAAGGGCACATTAATTACAAGGAATTTTTGTGGTCTTAGGTCATTAATTTTAGTGAGCGCGTCGTTGTGACATGCAAAGTGGCATTTTAAGAGTTTGATCGGTTGTTGTTTTGGGAAAAACAGTTCTTTAAAGCATGATAATACACTTGATAATGTCATTACACGAAGAATACTATAAATGTTGTCTGTTTGTTCAGTTGTAGCTGTGAATTCAACATGTCGTGATTGGAAGTGAAGTGCACCAAGTAATTATCAACTCAGTAAAATATCATGGTATATTTCGTGATTGTAGTGGCATTGGTATTATTTTGTAAATGTTCCAGTCCGACTTTCTCTAAATCGTGGTGGGACCACGGTGGTGAAGCGGTTAGACTATTCGCCTCCCACCAATGCGAACCGGATTCGATTCCCAGTGGGGTCGCCCTGGATTTCCGTATGTGGGAATTGTGCCGGACAATGCTGCTGGTCAGTGGGTTTTCTCGGGGATCTCCCATTTCACCCACCCCTGCATTCTGGCACTGCTCCATACGGCTCTCACTACTTCAATGTTAAGAGCCACCCAAATCTCTTCACTCACTCACTCCAAATCGCAGTTTTTTTTTATTTTAATGAGGGAACATGAAGAGCTGACACTGTATTCAGTTAGTGGAAGTTGATAGTATTTGTCATGTTGAGTGGCTGGTATCGCCAAATGCAATTACATTGTTTGTGATTTTGTGTGTAAGTCATGAAGATAATGCAAAAGCCTTTTTTTTTCAGAATTAACTAGATGGGAAAGTGATTGGCTTTACACTCTGTGGTGTGAGTAAATATTTCCTGTTATTCTAACAAAATATTGAACTTTTATTGCACAACACAGACTATTAGTTGTCTACTGAACGCCAGTAGTTATGCGATATCTAATGTTGTACCAAAATGATTTAATGACAGTGTGATGGTGTTAATCGTGGCTGCTATTAAATTTAATCTCTCATAAATTTGAGAAATGGTGTTCTGTAAGATTATCCACAACTTATTTAATAGCCTCATTCTTCGTGTATACGGAATTTCTGAAGTTATTTAGGTTCGACATGAGGGTGTTATCATTTTTAATAAACTGATCAGAATGTTTGTTTGATAGTGTATTACAGTACCAAGTAAATATGCCACCTATAAATTGGATACCTCTGTTTGTGCATGTTCATAGATNTTTGATAGTGTATTACAGTACCAAGTAAATATGCCACCTATAAATTGGATACCTCTGTTTGTGCATGTTCATAGATCTGTTTCTGACTGGAATTCTGTGATGAGTGTTATTGTACCCAAGACTGGCTGCACATAAGACTGACTCCGCCCAAGACTGGCACCACCCAAAACCGACTCCATACAAGACGGAATCCCACTCAAGACTGATTCCACCCAAGACTGACACCACCCAAGACTTACACCACCCAAGACTTACACCACCCAAGACTTACACCACNGACTGATTCCACCCAAGACTGACACCACCCAAGACTTACACCACCCAAGACTTACACCACCCAAGACTTACACCACTCAAGACTAACACCACCCAAGGCAAACACCACCCTAGACTGACCATACATAAGGACTTTACCCAAGACCGACTCCACNCAAGACTAACACCACCCAAGGCAAACACCACCCTAGACTGACCATACATAAGGACTTTACCCAAGACCGACTCCACTCAAGCCTGACTCCACCCAAGACTGATTTCATCCAAGACAGATTTCACCAAATGCTGACTCCACACAAGACTGTCACACCCAAGACTGATTTCTGGCAAAACCAACTCCTGAAAAACTGGCTAGAACATGGACAATACCAACCAGCAAGACCAACCGACCATACAACCCATCCATACAAACAGACAATGACGACGTATCTCGAAAAATGTCACCTTATACGAATCTTGTTGCTAACCTCTTCATGCGAAACTTTCGCAAATCTTCGCAAAACATCTCACCTACAGTNCACCTTATACGAATCTTGTTGCTAACCTCTTCATGCGAAACTTTCGCAAATCTTCGCAAAACATCTCACCTACAGTAAACCAAATGAAAGGGCCATACCAGCCGACCATACAAACTGACCGACCATACCAATCAACCATACAGACTAACTATACATACTTACCATACCAGCCGACCATATAAACCAACCATACCAGCTGGCCATACGAACCGAGAATTCAAATCATTTATACCAAACACTCATTCCACCCAACCAGAAATACAAAACAAGTCTGTGCATACCAGTGAGTAAGACCAACCATACAAACCATCCATATGAGCCAACTATACCAGCCAAACACACGAACCGACCATACAAACGAACNGTAAGACCAACCATACAAACCATCCATATGAGCCAACTATACCAGCCAAACACACGAACCGACCATACAAACGAACCATACGAACCAACCATACCAGACAGCCATTCGATCTGACCATGCTACCCAGCCATAAGAACAGGCCATATGAATAATCCATACAGACCAACCATACAAGCCAACCATTCCAGCAGACAACAGGAACGATCCCTATCAAACAAACATATTAACTGTTCATACTATCCAGCCTTATAAACCAACTATACCAGGAAACCAGGCGAGCCAACCATACAAGGCAACAATACCAGCTCAAAATACAAAACAG
This sequence comes from Clitarchus hookeri, assembly GCA_002778355.1. Lineage (NCBI taxonomy): Eukaryota > Metazoa > Arthropoda > Insecta > Phasmatodea > Phasmatidae > Clitarchus > Clitarchus hookeri. Next base: position 808,367 of record NQII01000349.1, read on the forward strand.
CCATGCCAGTCAAACACACCACCAAACCACATGAACCAGCCACACTATACGACCATTCCAGCCGACCAGTCTAACAACCATCAAGATAAGCCAACCATAACAACCAGATCAGCCATCCATACCGACCAACCATACTAGCCAACAAGTGACTGCGCCCAAGACTGACTCCACCCAAGACAGGCTCCTGCCGAGAAGAACTACTGCCAAACTGACTAGATCAATGGAAAAGACCAACCAGGAAGAACAACCGGCCATATAGCCCATCTATACCAACAGGCGATGACGACCAGTCTCGAAACAAGTCGCCTAATGCAAATCTCATCTGTAACATTTATGCCAAACATTTCTCAAAATATTCGCAAATATTTCCTAAAAATTCGCAAATCATCGCAACAAAAATTACAAAATATTCTCACCCACAGCTGACCGAAACCAATGGGCCATACCAGTCAGCCAGGCCTACCAACAATACATACTGGCCATTACTATCCAGCCATGCCAGACGAATATACCAGCCAACCAGACCGACCAAACCGACCAGCAAACCATACCGACCAACTATACAGGCCAACGACTTGCTCCATCGAATATTGACTCTCCCAAGGCTGACTTCTCCCAATAATTACTCATACCAAGAATGACTCCAACCAAGATTGACGCCACCCAAGACTGATTCCACCTAAGAATGGCTTGAAACAAGACCAAATCCAGCCAAACTGACTGAAACACTTCGCAAAATCTTCGCAAATCTTCGGATAAAATTCGCAAACATCTCACCCACAGCTGACCATACCAAATAGCCATACCAGCCAGTAATACCGACCAACCATATTGGCCAACGACTAACTCGATCCAAGACTGACTCGATCAAAGACTGTCACATTCCAAGATTGACTCAAACCAAATCTGGATATTTACAGACTGGCTCCACCCAAGACTGGCTCCACCTAAAATTGTATTCACCCGAGACTGTCTCTGCCCGAAACTGACTCCACACGACAATTACACTACCCAAGACAGACTCCACCCAAGATAAACTCCTACCAAACTGAAAATACAATGAACAAGACCAACCAGCATGNCACTACCCAAGACAGACTCCACCCAAGATAAACTCCTACCAAACTGAAAATACAATGAACAAGACCAACCAGCATTAGTAACCACCCATACCAATCATCGATGCCTACAGACGATGATGACCAATCTCGAAATAAGTCGTGTAATACGAATCTCATTTGTAAACTCGTCATGCAAAACTTCGCAAACATTCGTGAAACTTCGCAAAAACTTCGAAAGAATACGGGAAATAAATCTCACCAACGTCGATTATACAGGAAATAGAGTATTGAGTATCCTAAATTATGATAAGCATGTTATGAGACATATCGTGAGCCAATATGCGAGCTATGTAACACGCCTCAAAGTATGCTGTGAACAATGCCGCGAACCGTGGAGATAGCTACAAAACNCACTACCCAAGACAGACTCCACCCAAGATAAACTCCTACCAAACTGAAAATACAATGAACAAGACCAACCAGCATGAGTAACCACCCATACCAATCATCGATGCCTACAGACGATGATGACCAATCTCGAAATAAGTCGTGTAATACGAATCTCATTTGTAAACTCGTCATGCAAAACTTCGCAAACATTCGTGAAACTTCGCAAAAACTTCGAAAGAATACGGGAAATAAATCTCACCAACGTCGATTATACAGAAAATAGAGTATTGAGTATCCTAAATTATGATAAGCATGTTATGAGACATATCGTGAACCAATATGCGAGCTATGTAACACGCCTCAAAGTATGCTGTGAACAATGCCGCGAACCGTGGAGATAGCTACAAAACATTTCTCAAAGTATGTCATGGACCATGTCACGAACCAAGATGCGAGTTACAAAAGCTGTGACAAAGCAAGTCGCGAGTCACAACGGGAAGCAATGTGTGACAGGGGTCAGTAGGCTGATGGGCGAATAACTTCTCCACAAAAAAAAAACAGCAGACTTCATGAGTGGAAGATGGAGGCAATGCTTCCATCTTGAGCTTCATCGGAGACGAAGTTGAGGTCTTATGGTTTCTTTGGGTAAAGGGGTACTGGGATTGAGAGGGAGGGTTGTGTGTGGGCTTCGTGCGAGGGGGTGGGGTTGATACAATACATCAACACTGCATCGCCAAATCCTGCATCCATATGCTGAAAACAGTGTTGTACACTTCGAACACATCGAGAGGACTACAACTAGTTTAAAATGTGTACACCGATTTTTTAAATTTGTTTGTGATATTTTGTGATTTTTTCCAAGTTTCAATAATATTGAATGATTTTTGTTATTTCAAAAGATTTTAAGTGATTTTACGAAATTTTCTTTTAATTTTCACAAATTTTTTAGGGATTTTCAAAGATTTTTTTTTTGTTGCGATTTTCGAAGATTTTGACGATTTTAAAAGATTTCCTAGCTATTTTCTAGTAATTTTAAGTGATATTCGAAAATTTTGTATGATTTTCTTGTAATTGATAAAGATTTTCTTGTGATTGTCAAAGATTTTCTTGTTATTGTCAAAGATTTTCTAGTGATTGTCAAAGATTTTTGATGATTCCCAAATATTTTTTAGCAATTTTAAATTATTTTCCTGATTACCAAAGATTTTTTGCCATTTTCAAAGATTTTCTTGCGACTTGTGAATAGTTTTTGGGCATGGAAAGATAATATTGACGACTCTACGATTTTCTAGCCCACTTTTTTTGAAGGAAAGAAAGGCTTATGAGATCACTTTCCTCTATGTGTGGTTGTGTGTGTACATGTGCATGTTTGTATGTGTGTGTGCGTGGCTGTAAGTGTTGTCCCCCTTTTCAATTTTTGAACATGTAAACAGAATTTCACCAAACTCGGTACACATATAGTACTAAGTAAGGACAACTGAATTAAATTACATGGTCTACCATAGTGCTACTTGTTTGCCAAATTTGATAGAAATCGTTTGTTTTTCGGAGATATTGTATCATTTAAATTTGTAATGTGATACTATTTTACAAAATGGCTGACAAAATATATTTTGCAGGGACACATTTGATGGTTGTAATGTATACAGCCAGCATACAAAGTTTCTTTGTAATTAAGTACATGGTTTCGATGATATAACACAAAACTAAAATATCTACATAGTTGCCATTTTGAAAATAAGTGTTTCACATAACTAAAACAAATCAGTTAGCATCACCTACTGCAGTATTACTTGTTTACCATATTTGGTAGGAATCAGTCAATTGTTTCCCGAGATATGACATAAAAACTTTTTTTATTTGTGTGGCACTATCTTACAAAATGGAGGACAAAAGAGACTCCGTGTAGCCACATTTGATTTTTGTTATATATACTCCCAGTATACAAAATTAAGTTGAAATTGATGACATGGTTTCGAAGACATAGTATACTATGCTAAAATAGCTAGATTGCTGCCAATTAAAGTTTTCGATCACGCCAAACACTTACTTTAGAAAAGGTGGCCATGTTAAAATTTAGTGTGATGTCATATCTCAAAAACCATGCAACTGATTTAAACCAAATTTTGTATACTGGCAGCGCAAGTTGTAGGCATTGAATTCAGAGGTGAATATTGTCATTGGTCCGACATTTTGGAAAATATCACCACATGAAAAAATTTAGCTTTTATGTTAAGAGCATAGTGAAGGTAGGTAGGGCTTAGCTTCTCGTTGACAGAAAGGCCATTAAAGACGGAGCATGTTGCTTAGGGAAGTACGAATGTGAAGGAATTGGATGGCTACACAGAAAAATGTCTAACGTTGTGACAACAGTAATTTTTTTTAAACTGTGAACCGTTAGTAACTAATAATGTTGTTAATGTAATATATTGTTAAGATATCAATGTTAATGTAACATTATGTACTTTTGTAACAACATTACCTCCTTAGTGTTCTATCAACATTGAGGTGGTATTTATGTTGCGACAAAACAAATTTTTTGTTGAACTGATGTTAATATTTGCGTTAGAAAATTTCATTTATTTTTTTGCTTTAAAAAACATTCCGATGTAAAATAAATTATGTGAAATTATTTTGTCACAAAAAGAAAAATTACCAACAAAAACGTTACGACTAGGAAGGTAACCATACCCGCGCCTTGGGCATTTGACGTTCTCAATTTTATGGAACCTGACATCCTTCCAACTACTCTATCTTAACATGTCTGATTGCATTTCATATTGTGTCTATTCAGCACAAGATAACGACAAACTGCAGTTCTCTTTCGTTATGTGCAAACACTTTATGCTCTATAAATATACGCACAATTGGCACACGTAAACTGCTTTGCAAGCCTTAAGAACTGGTATAAGTTACATTAAGTACATTTAGTTCTTATACTCTGCTTTAAAATTTAAATATAGTGGTTACATTTTACGGCGTTATCGTTGTTCACTACTATCCGCCATTTTTCAATGCCAAATCAGTGTAAACTTGTTTTAGATGGGCATTTGTTAAATGTTGCAGTAACACAAAGTATTTTGTTTTTTATGTTATTTTTTAGCATAATACAACTTTTGGTAACTGCAACATTATTTAGGGACTTCGGTAACATGAACACTCCAACAATGTATTTGCATTATAGTAATATAAGACTTTGTAAATAGTTAACACTGTTAACTTTTTCACATTATTAATTATACTACAACATAAACGTTTAAAAAAATTACTCAATAGAAATTTTTGTTGCAAGAACATGAAACTCTTTTCGTGTAGCAAGGAAACATCCCAGCATTTGGCTGGAATGATTTCGGGAAACCAATAAAAACCGAAATCAGGAGGGCCGTACTGCGATTAGAACTCAAGCCCCCACCCCGAATGCGAATCCAAAGGTTTACCAATGTGCCACCTCGTTTGGTGCGTGTGTGGAGTGCTCAGCATAGTTAAATTGCATACTTGCTGAAACAACCGGCTTCCTAACCTTCAAAAAATGAGTAAAGAAATACAGCAACTGTTACTCTCTCCAAAACCAATGGCATACTTGCTCTGTTACAGTTAGCTAGTATCTAAATAATTGAAAGTATCAAGTTTTTCTTCATGTAGTAACAAGTGCCTAATAAGCAAGTGTGACGAGGTTACGCGGTCCTATGCACCATTTCAAACCAAATACAATAAAATTGTACAGGGTGAGTATAAAAGAGTACCCCAACTTGAAGGTATATATTATCAAAAGCAAACAACCTACAACCTTGATTGACCAATAAAATGAACTATGGAACCGTTAAAGTGTTTGTTAAAACCGGAAGTATTATTTCCCCCATCCCAGATCCCTTTAACACATTCGAAAACATGTTTGACCTTGAACGTCAGTTGCAAGCAGTGATGTGCCTGTCTGCTCCCGGAAGTTCTCCCGGATGTTGTTATCAGTTTGAGCGGATATACACCAGGTGAAAGGTGCTCAGAAGAAATATGGTAAAACTAGGGCGGTCTGGTCTTGTCTAGCATCGTAAAGCATCGTACAGCACAGCACCTGACACTTGTGGAATATGTGCTGGTTGGTAAGTGTTTATAACTTCATTCGTTTACCTTTTTTTTAATTTTTTATCTGTTTTGCATCTGTATGAATATATTGCATGTATAGGTGAGTGTTCTGCATGCTAGAATTCACTCATATATGTCGATGCGTGTGCACCTAGCGACTGACAACGGTAACACAAACTATGTTGACGCCCTTCCTGACAGATGGCAAGGGAAACGAAGATTGCTGAAGGCCATCGTGGTTCTAGCATATGCTGTGTAACCTTGGAGCCTAACATAACTCTCTCTCAGATAGTGTTCTGTCATCCGTTCAACTTGCCAAAACCTGCACGGTGCTCACGTCGTCGGCCGTCCATCTGAGCTGCCTCACAAATTCCCTGTCATGCGACAACGGTCGCGTTCCACTGCTAGTGTTGTACACTAAATGCAATGGTTTCGTTTCAGTTGGTTTGTAAGGAAGTTGTTTGCTAGTCTGTTGTACTGAGCAGCAGTCTGGTATTGTATATCATCGTTCTTTTTTTTTCATTCGATATCTGGTTGTTAAGATTTATCCATGTTAGCGATGACACGAACTGTTGACCCCTGTGTAGGACTGACGACGACCGTTTATATTATCATATAATTATTTTTACAGTTACCAAGACTATGTACCTCATGTATGTATCACATTTGTATATATCTTGCTTTTTGCATATCTCTGTTTGTTGTAAGTTATTCATCCTGAATTTTATTTACGTATATGTTTTCATATTTATTTGGTTCGGAAATAATAGTTAACTATGTTTATAAGTACATATATACCCATGTAGTCATTTTCGTTGTCGGGAGTGGGTGCTTCTGTGTGTATTGCTCAGGCATCCCATCGATAGGGAACTGAGTTCGAGACTTGACACTATAAAAAATCTATTAATTATCTTTCAGACTTTGACAAAATCTAGTTTTTTTCCTAGTAGTGGAGGTGAACCTAATATTATCGAGGGTTAAGATAAGTGAATAACCTAGAAATAATTTATACCATTTATATTTATTTACAGACTTGACATATGTATCATATTTGATACATGCTCAACATATTCTTCATTCAAGCGGTACATTTATGGTAAGTTTTTTTGTAAAACAAATTCTGCTGTGAGCATTCAAGCCACTCTTATTCGAATATACCATACAACAGTTAACGCATGCATGGGTAGGTCTTGTAGACGGTGGCAAATTTGCAGCTGCTATCTTCATGATGCTTGGTTCTGGTGCGCTTACTGAATATCTTGCAGCAATACATGCACTCGCTTCCCGATGGACGATAAGCATGTCCTCTGCACTTCTTGTTATGTCTATACGGATTATAACTGCGGGTAAACACATCATCGCAGTTATCACAGTGGAACACTTTGTATGCTGGGCTAAACATGCCATGAGCGCTTTCATGTCGACGTGCTTTATAACTTTTACTAAAAGTATTTCCACAATAGTGACATTGATATCGTAATGCTTGTAACGTCTCTTCAGGATCACTTGCTGTTGTCAGTGTTACAGATGGTAAGTCTTCAACCATTGATCCTATTTTCATATTGTAGCAGAGTACATTGTCACCACTGCGATAGTGGTGACAATGATACTGTATGGCTTGTAGAGTCTCCTCAGGGTTACTTGCTGTTGCAAATGGTACGTCTTCCGCCATTGTTTCCATCTTAATATTGTAGCAGAGTACATGTTCGAAGTAGTTTAATGCAGTAGTAGTAACAACCTGCTTTGCTCCACCGCGCTCAAGAACGAAATAATGTACATTTTATATGATGCTTGCTTACATGTGCTTATAAATATTTTCCTTTTAATTTAATTTTTATATCAGTTTGAGTTATCGTATAATCATGTTGACCTTATCGTTCCCACACTTCACAACGGAAATTTTATCGTGGTATATAACATTATGTATATGTTGCTTACGCAATATGCTACAATATACATAGGTTGTTAAATTAATATAACTATTTGTTTTATAATAATTTTTATATGTGTTTGCAATGTCGTGTAGCAGTGATGTCTCTTGCAGACTAATGGTTAGAGAGCCTCACGTAACATGTGTGCGGGCAGGGTCCCTTATGATTTCCCACCAGCTTCAACAATAACGAGACACTTTCGAGAGCCTCGCGTAACATGTTAGGCCTCTTTATCCTTTGGTGGTGGCAGTGTTCTCGTTGTCGGGAATGAAACCATTGTTATGAATAGGTGATGGCTATTTTTTTTTATTTTGGTAGCTGTATCTTAAATCGTTTGGAAATTATTTTCAACTATGCTTATAGGTAAGCTTAGGATGTAAATGACCATGCAGACATTTTAGTTGTTGGGGGTGATGCATATGTTATGAATTTGATAGCTTTATCTTCAACAGGTCGGCAATTACGTTCAACTATGCTTGTAAGTACACATAGGGCATAAATTACTTATAATTTTCATTAACAGGGATGATGCGTATGTTATGAAATTGACTGCTGTAACTTAAACAGTTTGGAAATTAAGGTCGACTATGCATATAAGTACACATAGGGCATAAGCGACTCTGAGATCAATTTCGTTGTCGGGGGTGATGTATATGTTTCGAATTCAGTGACTGTATTTTAAACGTCTCAGAAATTATCAACAACTATGCTTTTATGTTCGAATAGGACATAACTGCATAAGCAGACATTTTTGTTTTTGGGGGCAATGTCTATGTTGCGAATTTGGTGACTGTATGTTAAACAGTTCAGGAATTTCGGCCAACTATGCTTACAAGTATGCATAGGGCATAAATAACTCTGTGTTAATTGCAGTTGTCGGGGTGATGTCTATGTTACGAATTTGGCGACTGTATCTTAAATAGGTTGGAAATTACGATTAAATATGCTTATAAGTTCGCATAGGGCCTTAATAACCATGCGGTCATTTTCATTGACGGGAGTGATGTCTATGTTATGAATTTGACTACTGTATCTTAAACAGGTAGGCAATTATGGCCACTATGTTTATAAGTTCACATAGGTCATAAATGACTATGCGAGCATTTTCGCTGTCGCGAATGAAGTCAATGTTATGAATTTGACGACTGTATCTTAAACAGGTCAGCAATTACGGTTAACTATGATTATAAATTCGCATAGGGCATAAATGACCCTGTGATAATTTTAGTTGTCGAGGGTGATGCCTATGTTATGAATTTTGTGATTGTACCTTAAAAGTATCGGGAATAACGACCAACTATGCTTATAAGTACTCATAGAGCATAAATGACTGTGATAATTGTCGTTGTCGGAGGTGATGTCTATGTAATAAATTTGACGAATGTATCTTAAACAGGTTGGAAATTACGAGCAACTATTCTTATAAGTTCACATAGGTCATAAATAACCATGTGGACATTTTCGTTGTTGGGGGTGATGTCTATGTTACGAATTTGACGACTGTATCTTAAAAGGGTTGGAAATTACGGTCAACTATGCTTATAAGTTCGCATAGGACTTAAATTATCCTGTGATAATATCCGTTGTCGGAGGTGATGTCTATGTTACGAATTTGACGACTATATCTTAAACGGTTCGGGAATTACGGTCAAGTATGCTTATAAGTGTGTGCACGTGCGTGCATGTGTGTGAGTGTATGAGCATGTGTGCATGCGTGCATGTATGTGTGCATGCATGTATGTGTGCACATGCGTGTGAGTGAGCGTGTGCGCATGTGTGCGTGCAGGTGTGTGCATGCATTTGCATGCATGCATATCTATATTCGCGTGCAGTCATCTGTTCATGTTATGCGTATGTGAGCGGACGTGTGACATGGGCTGGCACCGCAACCGGGAACTGACCCCCGACCAGCGAGGAGAGAAAGTTAGTCTTCTTTTGGTTGCAGGTGGTGGGGGGATGGGGGTTGGTTACGTGTGTGTATGACTAGCTAAAAAAATATATATCTGCATTTGTGAAATAATATTTTTTTTCAGAGCCGAGCACCGCCTCGTCGCAGACGACACGCAGAATAATATCATGTTACTATGTTAAGCTATGCAAAAATAAAAAAGAATTTTTATTTATTTGGGTGAGGTCAGAGTTACTAATATATTATTTTTTCAGAACAGCACCGAGCAATGCCACATACAGCAATGGGCCATCAATCCAGCCAGAGGTCACACACGCTGCCGAAAACCGCCCCCCGTTAACAAACCAGCCAGAGGTATCACGCAATGCCGAGCCTCGGCCCGACAACGTGGTTTCATCCAGCTGGAGATCACACACAACATCGGGTATCGTTCGCCGATATTAGAAGCAGTCTGGAGGTCACGCAGCACCACTCGCAGATTTCAGATATATTTGTAACATTTGTAACATATTTACATCTTACTTTTTTTATTTACGAGTGTCGAGGTGTTAAACATAACAAACCCATACTTAGGCACCTTTAACATTGTACATGCCAGCATCCTTTGTGATAGGCAGCCTGCCTCACCCCTCCTTCGAGGTCCACGTGTGACAAAAATTTAAAAAGTATTAAAAACATCAATTTGAAAAAAAAACACTTAACTTTATAAATAAATTTTGAAACTAAAATTAATTTTTCTCGAACATTCCATGTCTTGTTGCGTAACATAGCCTCAGGCTGTGTCCTTACGACGACTCTCCGACTTTAAATAAATTTTAAAAATATAATTTAAAATAAAAGTTTTAAATAAAAATTAATTTTAAATTGGAAAATTTTCAAAAGATAATATTTTGAGAGCCTCGTATAGCCAATCAGAGACGAGAGGCTTGCGTAGCCAATTACAGACGAGAGCCTCGTGTACCTAATGTAATGCAAGAGCAGGAAAAATCTGCGATGACGTCAACGGTGTCACCCGGACGACGCCACGGTATCCTCCCTACGACGCCCCGCGGCTCCTGACTCCTGAACCCTCAGCCTGGTGCAACGGAACCCCCTATTTATAGGTACTTGTGTTTATAAGGTAAACTTAACTCATGCTGATGGGATTTGCTAGCTTTTGCATATAACTGCATTTTTTATAAAGTTATCCACATTTTGGAGACAATTTTTATATAACTATTTTATAATAGCGAAACGGCCCGGCTTCGCCCGGGTACAACTGAGTTTTACAAAGATACACTAATAAACAAATTAGGAAAAGACAATTCATTTATGTGAAAACAGAATAATAAAATTATACTATGTTGGCCCAGGCTTTAAACTGATTAGGGCAACCCAAATGAAAGGAAATATTTTTTACCCGATAGCCAAGAAGTAGGGTATTGATTTTGGAGTGTATCTGTGCAACTATCGCGTAGTTACCACATTTCCGCTGCTCTCCAGCATAGATGTATGAAAATCAAAACGTGAGTTTCATCAAGTTGTAACTTTAGAAATAAGTGTACCTAGGTACTACTTTTTGCGCTTGGCTGAGGGATCTTAATTGATCACCAAAGTTAAGCAACATTCCCAGCGGCACACATTCGGATGTGTGACCGTTTAGTGGCATAACATCTGAGCTCTTCCGGGCTTCGGAGGGCACGTTAAATATTTGGTCCCGGTTTTTTATCGATTGATAGCAGTCGTTAAGCTATTTCAGAGGTTTTTGGGCAGCCGGATAAACTCTGAAACCAGAGGAAAAAAATATTTCGGTCACGTTGCCGAATTAAGTTTTGTTGTTATTCCACAGGAAATGTACAATTTTCCGAGATAAAAAATATCCCATGTCCTATTCCATGACCTAAGGTACCTACGTACCAAATTTCATCAAAATCCGTTCAGCTGTTATGGAGCTGTATTCGGTCACGCTCCCAGCCATTGCAGAATTACGTTTTGTTGTTATTCCACAGGACCCGTACAATTTACCGTGATAAAATGCATTCTATGTACTATTCCAGGATCTAAAGTACCTACATACCAAATTTCATCAAAATCCGTTCAGCTGTTATGGAACAGAGTGGTAACAAACATACATACACACACACACACACACACACACATACTTTCGCATTTATAATATTAGTAGGATTAGTGTATCAAGTTACAAAACGGAGTACAATAATGTGGAAATTGTTAAACTACAAATACATAGTATGTGAATTAACATGACACAGTTGTAAAATAACACAAACTGATGGCAAAATTGCTAAGTAAAATAGTGAAAAATGAACAGAAATGGTGTATTTACAATTACAGTGAATCCGTGATTTTACTGTTGTTTAAGTGAAAAAAGACACACACACTGTGGTGAAATTACAATTGCGATTTTTGTGTCAATTTACTTTCAGTGGAGAAAATAAACGAATGTTACAGTTTATTTTCTGCTACATAGTAATTGTAATTTTATGCCTTTCTCTGTAAAATTAGTTGAACAAAGTACATGTTATTTTACTAATTTGTAAGATAATTTTTCTTTGATGTAGAGGTAAAAACATGTAAAACTACACAGATGTCAGTGGAGACACTGCTGCCACATACATCTCGTGTAAAATTAAACACATTTCTTTTACAGTGCGTGCACACACTCACACCACTCACAAACACACACATTCATAGTCTTAGTAGTCGAGACACACACACACAGGCTGGAAGATACTCACAGCAGCCTATCTTTCGCCAACCTCTGTAGTGTAGTTGGCTCCACACCGACTAACAGCGTAAGGAATTTTGTGTGAATGTTTGGTAAGACACCAGTGTCTTTGTGTTTGCCTTGAATTTTAAATGAATTACTACAAATATTCAACATTTCCTGGATTGGATGTTACAATGTTTGATGCTGAAATCACATTCTAGCTGTATGTTTCTCAAGGCCATTTGTACCAGAGTAATAATAATGAAAGCCTAACTATCCTTGGGAAGGTAGGCTAAAAATGGAGGGGAACAAATACAGCTTCTGCAACTCCTATAGTTCTGCAACAAATTGTCAGGGACAGGAACTTTTGTGTAGTATACGAAAATCGTGATTAGTCTGTGGACTCTAGTCAAAGGTTGCATTAATGCTATGATCTCTTACTTCCACAGCTTTTGAGAGAATTAATTTTTAAAACCCAAACGGAAGCCGATATTGTAAAATCGACCTGGCCATTTTGTTGCAAATTGTTTTTATAATGATGTTAAATTTTTCAATACAAAAAACAGTATAATTTTATCTAATTAATTAATTAACGGCATTTTAAATTTAATAATCAGTTTAAATTATACAGTATTTTGTGTTAAGAAATTAGACTACATAATAAAAACAATTTGTAACAAAACGGCCAGAGCGATTTTTTAATGTCCATTCCCATTTGGGTTTAAAAAATTAATTCTCGCCAAAGCTGTAGAAATCGGAGATCTTAATATATTTTTTGTAACACTTATTTGGTGATTATCTTTATATTTCTGTGTTGCACAATGATTTTTGTTCACGTTTATAATCTCGTGAAATTCTACATACATCGTTTTGTTAGCTTAGTAGAATTTTAATATGTTATGTAATCTTTTAAGTTTCTTTCAAATCTTAATTCTGTGTTAATAATTTAAACAATTTTTTTTTTTTAGGAATTATGGCTGTATTGGGTTTTTCAGTTTCCAGTTTTTCTGTAGAATTTTTTAGTTTTCTAACGATTTTCCTATGTTTCCAGGGATATTCCGAGATTTTTTGTGATTTTCGGGGGATTTCTGAGATTTTCAGTGATTTCATGAGATTTTAGGTGATTTTCTGTGATTTACAATGATTTTATAAGATTTTCACGGATTTTCTAAGATTTTCTGCGATTTTGAGGGAATCTAGGTGATTTTTGAGTGATTTTTTACACAATAAAAACCGATTTTCGTAGGTTGTTGCCCCCTCGGACTAAATGCTGCGTCAAGTTTGATCCACAAACATTGTTCATTTGTAAACATATTGTAAACATATCCTTCTCTACTTCATGGCACTGTTGTACTTAACGATTATCGCACAGCTATTCCTACTCGCCACCCTTCCTCATCTGTGCTTCCCTTGTCAGCAATGGAAACCTCATGGCTCCGTGACTCACACTGGTGACGTCTCAGCAGTGTTGCCACTAATTTTATATATCTCATGTATATACAGGCTGTTAACACCGATAAATTCCAGCAGATTATTCCTTACAAAAATGTTAGGTTGAACATATTACCACTTTCCCCTTAAGTGATTATCAAGGGAGCTGTGAACCCCCCAAAAAAGTTTTCAGATGTGTTCAGTTAAAAAAAATCATAAAGCACTAGCGATTAAGAATTAAATCGGTGATTGTGATTTGTGTAACAGAGGTAATGCACCTCTGAAAAGGCATTTGAAAAAATCACCTCCTTCATTTAATAAATAGATTTTGCCACACTATGTTTGTATGGAAATTTGTAACACTAAGCTGTAAATTATTTTAGACAAATTATGATTCAGAACATTTAAATTAACATAAAAGTTCATCTTACTAGAACACTCTCATGTGAGCAATTTTCGAGAAATCCATGCAGATTTTTCAAAACAGATGGTGAATGGCATGACAGGTAGGCAACACAGTATGCGATTCTTGAAGCCCACGGTACGACTTTTGAATAGTTTCTGTAAAGAGTGCTATTATGTAGATCATTTACTTTTGTAAATGTAAGAGTCTGTAGGGTTTTAATCCATTGTTTACTACAGTATTATATATGTGTTTATTTTGCAGTTACAGTACATTTACTCTTATTTATTAATGTGCCCTCTTGATGTGGTACAATACATCAGCATGCCATCATATTTAGTTAATGCAGCTCAGCCGGACTCACAACTCCCACATGACTCTTTGCATGTTTTAAGTACAGCTACTGCTATTTGTTTGTCTAACTTCATATCGTTTAGTCACAAACGCTGTGTTGTGTGTTGCTTTAATTTTGGGGGTCCATAGTTTCCGTACTAAATAATGAAAGGAAAAGTGGTAGATACAATTTTGTTATATTTATTCCTATGTAAGAACCTGACGGAGTTTGTCGGCGTCGTTCATAAACAACCCATATGTCGATAAAATTCCACAAGTAAAAAAGTAGAAATGACTCTGCGATAAAATTACTGATGTAACCGAGCAATGATAAAATTTTGTGATATGAATCCTATCTCATACAGGGTAATTTTTTAAATTGTAAATCACAGTTCGAAAGAGTATATGCTATGCAAACAAATCAAGATAAAAATTGTAAACTCGCATATTAACTAAGTTAATAAACGTTTAAATTAAATCCCAAGCCCAGATCAACATGTAGCACATAGCAGGTGATGTTGGACCATGAACCACTCGTCCTCATGTATTATAAGTCCGAGACAGAGAAGAAGTGCTAGCAACCTTGTGTGACTCGGTAGCAGTCAGCACAACAGCTATTTTAATCTTCATCGGAGTTTCACAAAACGTATTGCACTCGCATATAACTAATAAGTTACCACATATTAAGCCATATTTTAATTCCAAATATCAGCCAAGCACAGCATTGTCACTGATTAATATCACTGCAGGTAACCAATGATAAAGACTCTCCTGTGTGAAAGTCGAAGTACGCTTACAACTTCAACAACAAATTGCACGTAGCTTTTAAAATTATTTATTAAGTTACTGTATCTTGTCAAAGCAATGTTTAAATTGCCATAATTAAGATCCTCGCCCTATCATCGCAATTGTAATTTTAAAAAAACATTAAAAAGTCTCTATACACATAATAACCAACAAAACATACCAACCAAAATTAATAAAAGATTAACCTAAATACTCCTGAAATACTGACCACCAAAACTAACCAACCATACATACAAACCATATTGTAAGATGATACCAACCACCCAATCAAATATTTTTAACCAGTCACTGCAACCAACCATATTAGCAGAACAAATTGACAGGCTGTAACTTCAGGCAGTACAAACAGACATACTGTCAGACCATATCAACAAATTGTACTGTCAGAACAAGCCAGCTGCCATTCCTAAGAAATATTCCGAACACATATTTTGGCAAACAATACTGATAAAATATACAATCATGTCATAACGACCACATGCACAGATAATACCATCAGACATTAACCACAGTCCATTTCATGAGACCATATCTGCCAAAAAACATTATTATTGTGTGCTTAAACCAGGAAACCACAGAAAAAGCACGAGGGCCATATCGAGTACCAGTGCAAATTGTTTACTTTATGCTTAAGTGCTGTATCGAGTATCTAGCTTTATACTGTATAGCATATTCAAGTTGGCATAGATTGTTTCGCTTCGCTTATCCAAGAAGATCACCGAAGAACGATGGTGTGCAGTGGCTGCACGATATCTTAAATTAACATAATTCAAGTAATATAATCCTCGCCCGACGATAAAAGTTTTCTCCTCGAGCATGGCTTCGTCAAGCCTTAGATACGGTGAGATAGCTGTGGCGAAGGCGAAGCGAAACTTTTGAGAACCGAGGCTTGTTTCACTTGTGCCGAAGAAGACTGGCTGATGGGACAAAGTGCAATTTCAAAGTCTCGGCGAGGAAAGGGAGTTTCATTGGCGAGGAGAGGGAGTGTCATCGGCGAGGAGAGGCAGTATCGTCGGCGATTCAAATATACTTCCCAGCAAGATCAACAAACCGTGCTTGCTCTGGTGCCTGATCACGTACCTAAGACAGCAGACGATTGTCAACAAGCTGCACTGCTCGGGGAAAACCATCGTCGCCTTGTCCAGAGTTTGTTAACAAGTGTGCATCGACTGGGTTTTCTCGGTGGGCCTGGCAAGGTGGTTAAAATCGGCGAGTCCAAGCTGAGCAAGTGGAAGAACAGGGAAGGATACAAGGTTCCAGGCCAGTGGGTTTTCGGAGGCATGCTGAGGGATATCTCCACAAAAATGTTCATGGTTACTGTTGAGAAGAGGAACACCGCCATGCTGGTCAACATCATCCGCGAGTAGATCGCGCCCAGCACCATGATAATTGCCGATTACTGGCGCTACAAGAATCTGGACATCCACAGCTACCATCACCTGCATGTGTACCACAGGAGGGAATCTGTGTGCATCGAGAGGAGCGGAGTGGTCAACATGAGAAACATACAGAAGCTCAAGGGCGAGGTACTAAGGGTGCCCATGCATAACTTCGAAAGGAACTGGGGTTCTGTGAGATACAGCATCTCTTGTTTCGGCCACAGGAAAAAGTAGTGGGTAGGCTACCTGGTCAAATACTTCTGGAAATAGACCCATCTTTATAGCGAGAATCTGCTTTCACTGCGGCTCCACGCTGCCACCATAAACAGTTGATGCAATGATGGAGATTCACTCGCCTTCCTGGTTTGATCTGGGACGATTTTATTTATAAGCTATTCATTTTTCATTTTCGTTTGTAAGTGCATTTTATAATATTAAAAATTTCATTTAGAGTGAGAGACATTTATGAAGTGTGAAAGTTTTGTCATTTTAATTCGCAAGAGTGGTTGGTTTTTCCATATTTCATTTGCAAGTGTGAATTTTTCATTTTTAATTCGCAAGTACGGTGTTTTATTTTCATTTGCAAGTGCTGTGTTTAATTTTCTTTTTAGAGTGTATTATTTTTTATTTTATGTGTGGTGATTTTACGATGTTTCGTTTTCATATGAAAGTGTGATTTAGTCATGACCAATCTTTCTGTGACACCAGCACTTGCATTTGCTGTGTGCACAAAGCTTAGATCTGTAAGTTTAAAATGTTGTAAAAATAACAAATAATGTATTCGCTGCTATAAAAAAATGTGATTTAAATGTCTTAGGATATAGAGTAGTCGCTGGCTTCACTACGCCGATTTTCGTATACGAAAAAGATACAATTTTAATATTTGAATAGGAATGTTTTTTTCAATTAGGGAATGCACAGGGAGTAACTAATCATAACCTCCCTAGCGATAAACAACGTGTTTCATAACACCACAAACTCCAGCAGGTTATTCCTGATGAAAAAATAAGACGAAAATATATGTACCACTTTTACCCTGAAGTGATTATTAAGGGAGCTACATGCCCCTAAAATACACAGTTTTAAATGTAATTGAGTAAAAAATACCAGGAACTATTCATGATTAAGCAACAAATTGGTGAATAGTGTTTTGTAGAACAGAGATTTACACCTGTGAAAATGCTTTGGAATTTCATTCCCCGGCATCATAAAAATAGGGGCTGCCACCGTATATTTGTGTGATGCCTACCTTGCTAACCACTCATCTTCTATTTTGCATACGTACTTTCCGGAATGGTTTTCCGAAAACGGTTCACCTGGGAGTATTCCGACAAGAAGACCTTTTTTGTTCGTTACGATGTGCTGATTCTCAAGTCATGTCAATAACTCGCTTAAAGCTTACGGTTCACATTTTTCATGATGATAGGGGATGATATTACCAATAGTATTTTCACAGGTGTAAGATCTGCGTTCTACAAAACACTATTCACCGATTTGTTGCTTAACCGTGTGTTGTTCCTGATATTTTTAACTCGGTTGCTTTCAAGACCATGGATTTTAGGGCTGCGTAGCTCCCTTAATAACCATTTTTGGGAAAAAGTGTTACAGACATTTTCGTCTTATTTTTTTTCGTCAGGAATAACCTGCCGTAGTTTGTCGCTGTTGTTTAGAAAACACATCGTATATTCACATAAACTGATGCAGTTGGCCTAAAATCGCATTGTTCTTTCAGCTAGGGTATTCACAGGGAGTAATGAATCGTTATCCCACATGCGATATATATTCTCTTACACCAATGCAGTTGAACTGCAATTGCCATCTTACAAAACAGCTAGGGAATACACAGGGATAAACGAATCGTTACCCCACCTCGCGATATGTATTCGCACCTGCTGATGAGTTGGACTGAAATGGTAATTTAATAAAACAGTTAGGAAATCCATAGGGAGTTATGTATTAATACACCCTCACAATATATGCATGTTTTCTGATTCAGTTGGCCTGAAATTACATTTAAAAAAAGTACTTGTACAATGTTTTATGGAAAAAAAATTTGAATTGATTCTTTGATCAATCGTTCCATACCGCATTTCCAAAAAAAAGTGAAAATAACTTTTGGATGTGTTAAAAGAAATTTTTCGAAAAAAGTTTATATTTGGCACATGCATATGCTGGCTGGAATAAATAAAAAAAATATATAGACCTACTGTTTTCTTACTTACGATTTGAGAAGAATAAAATAGAGATCTCGAAGGAAACGAGATCTGGGAGTGGAACTGAGGTGCCAATCGGACACCAAGTTGTGATGCCACCCGACCGCAATATTGGATCTGGGTGACTATGACCACGACCTGAAACCTTGAACTTCACCCCATGCTTGACATGGAATTAAATTAAACCCAAAAATGTATTTAAAAATCTCAAAATTCTAAAAAATTTCGAAAATATCCAAAAACTTCTGAAAATTTTAAAAAAATTACAAAAATGTTTTAAAAATTATAAATTAAAAAAAAATTAAAATATGGAATGTTTGGGTATAATGGAGCCTGCCCAAGAGAGTACAAACCTACTGACTGACATGTTGTAACATCACTCTGACATGAACCACGCGTCCACGAGTTCCTTGTGCCCACTCTGACTGCAGCAGTCACAACAACTACACCAGCTACACCAGGCCACGCCAACCACATCAGGCCAAGAGTGCGTAGTACGGGTCGAAAAGAACGGAACTTGCACCGTCTTGCCGACAAGAATTATGCAACTCAAGAGACCACCCTACTAATGTATTACAAGAGGTAACTCTTTTATTAAGTGGGTAGGCGATCCGAAACTGTGTTTACCCCAAAGCCACGGCCGTTGGGCGCACTGGCAATTGGTCGTTGCGTCCTCGCAGCTCACGCAGCTAAATACGATGCCACGCACCACCGGGCGACCTTAACTGGCTGGTAGGGCGGAGCTGAAGAGTTATGTGCCCCAAAGTGTCGTCCAGTGCTGTACAGAATTTTCACAAACATATTGAACACATCACCGCATTTACGGCTGCAACCAGGATGGTTTGGAAGGGGGGGGGGATTCATTGTATAAATGGCATTCCACACCCCTTTACCTTTTACTTTACTCGTCTATCCCTTCAGGAGACAGCCACCTGGCAACGCTGTAGCCAGTGTAATTCAAACACGTCATCGGAAGTGAGATGCGAACACTTTAATGAGAAAATGTAACAACTTATTTAAGATGGATTTATATAAAGAAAATATTTTTTTCTAAAATGGAGATTGCCTTTAAAGGCCTCCAGCATTATAACCAATGATTTAGTGTAGTAACATCCCCATCAACTTAACAACTCAAACATTAACAGATATTTGTTAATAAATGGGGATGTCACCAATGTGTTAAATTTAATTCATACAATTTTCAACATTATAAAAACATCACAGTGTATTCATGTAATGTTTCATCGTTCGATGTTTGATGTCGGTTCTTGTAACTTGTGACTGCAGCGGACATGACTCGCCCCAGTTCGTCTCAGCACCCGGACAAGACCGACGGCATTGGTCGCCCGCTCTGCAAGCCCCCTCAGTACCCGCATATAGGCTGCAATCATTTAACTGCCATAGTAATATATTAGTCACCGGAACATTTGTATTGTCTTTAATGTGCTGAGGGGAGAGCCAATCACCATCTCACCAGAGAGTTTAACATAATCACGTCTCAATACAAGACCACGTGTTTATCATTGCTTAAGTGCTTATCATGCATCATTCACGCATTATTACCCATAGCAATGACAGTGAATAAACCGCTCAACCAAGTGAAATCAGTGTGAATTCATTGTAGGGCATCCTTTGCAGCATCACCCGCATTTCGTTAGCATAGTTCAGACGTACGAGATGGCCTACCGTCTCGCCATGAGATATAAAAAGTGCAACCGTAAGTAAGCGATCCCCATCAACAAACTGATGGAGGATTACCAGGGTCCCCATGGACCATCGACCTGACGACCCTCATCATTAGCACACCACTGATTTATGACGCCGAACAATGTAACATCCAACCAGCCCTGGTTAACCTCGATGACATCAAAATGGCTTTTCCAACTAGGGGCTAGTATTTCACCATAGGCATTAACAACTAACAGAAAAAGGAACAACAAATCGTGAGTAAAGTTCGTCGAAATCACCATGTCACAAACATTTATCACTGTCATAAATTACGCTCATTCACAATGTGTTTTATTGTGTGCTATAGACCTGTCTTGCACGGAGGACACGCTAACGTAAATGGCGCGAAAAATTATGTTTCCACGCCAAGCATAGGCAAGTAACAGCAAGCAAGTTAAATAAAACTTAATTCAATAGTGTTATGAAGTTTCAATGTATAATGCCAAACGCTAAAAGAACTGATAATAATTTTTGAATATATCGCGCAACTCATTAAAAACACGTAACACGCATGTGGCTTTGTTGGCAATCAACGCATGTGGCTTTGTTTACAGACCTACCACGTGGCAATTCTAAGGCCAAACCATCACGAGTGTTTTTATACTTCACGCGTCCTGTAAAATTTCGAACATTATTTTATATGTGAATTGCAAAGAATAGGGGTGAAATCTATTGAACGGTACACCACACGGGTTTACGAAACACACAAAACATTTATAATAAAAGGTGATGCATTTTCGGTGTTAAAATTCCGTTCATACTCAACACGAAACATTTAAAAAAAGGAAACAGCAAGAAAGTAAAAGTGCTCAGCAGCCCTCAGCAGCAAAACTAATTAAAACAAAAAATTTTTGAACAAAAAATGGAAAATTGAGCTTGTGGCAATCGGCCATTCTTGTCAGCAAACAATACAAATTTTGTCTAGCCCCACCATTGCTGGGCAGGGAGGTTTGTAGTGACGCACCGCCCGGACGCGCGAATAAAGCGGCCAGTAACCCCTAACCCCTCACAGAAGTGCTGGGTCACTACGACCATGCAGAGTGTAGAATCGATACAGATATATGCATCATAGAAATACCGGCCACCATGACTACCGCATCGTGCCATGTGGCAATATAGGGCTCAATACCCTCAGATTAAATTGGACCACCACCAATGGGAAGTCACAAACTTTGTGCCTCAAATGCGTGCGACCAACAACCGAACGAAATCCATTCCTGGAAACAAAATATAATTAGCAAACGCGAGACGACTCGTACAGGACATTAAGCGAAATAATAGTGAACTAATAGAAAATGCATGGAGCAGTACCTCGAATGGCAAACGAGTGCCATTGTGTACAGAGTGTAACAGACCGCGAGTGGTCCGAGGCCACTTCGGCCTCATCAGACGTGTGTGCCAGTGTGAACTCGAAAAGCCACAATAACCATTTTTAAATTCAAACCCAACAGAACATTCTTTAGAAAATTCAATTTGAAATATTTTTCTCAACCGATGATGCGCGAAGCAGATCACATGTGCAGAATAGGTACCGGAACGATATCGTGCTTAATTTGTTGCAGGAATTACCACGCCGAGTGCCTGACAAGAACCGAATGCACAACCACAGACAACCACGGTAGAATTCGGTGCGACGAGTGTGAACGAAAAGTGCGACCAACCGAATAGGACATGGTCAATAACACCTTTGGACGTTTCGGGTGCGAACAGTGCCCGTATGTGCCGCGAGTGACGGTGCCATACCCCATCACTGAGGGCAGTGAGAATAACAGCCGACAAGGGCACTCAACCGGCATGAACGGAGCAGCAGCCCCATAGGGAAACCCATTGGTGCCACACACCATCCCGGGATTCGTGTGACCTCTGCCACACCAGGTGGCCAGAACAACACCAGCAGTTGCAGCACCTACCACAGGGACGAGTATGACGTGGGAAGCACCAAAGAGGACCCGCAGGCGTTCCTGTGCGACTGCACAGGACGATTTAGCAGGTATGGTGTTAGTGAAGTAGATTGGCCTAGCTGCATCGGAGGGCAGTTAGCGGGGGAGGCACGCACATGGTGATGGTACATTGACCACTATGGCATACAATGGGCCTAGTTCCAAAATGCCTTCCTCTGACATTTCAACTCCACGTATGGGCCACTGCAGGCTAAAAGTCATGCTTTTTTATAGTCACAGGGTGATTATGAGACACTAGCACCCTTTTCCACCCGAAAATTCAACATCATTCGACATTTTCATCAACATATGCTAGACCCAGACATTTTGGAGGTACATAATTGCATCGACAGTAAGATCAGAATTCAAATTAGCCCTAGCACTACTGATACATAGCAGTGTAGAAAAGTTCATGAGGTCCACAGCATTACTAGACCAGGTCAATACCGAAAATAAAGTGCATCACACCAACCAGGGCCCCGTGACCACTAAACATGAAACAAGAACATACAGTCATCAGCTGGACACGGTATGAAAGGGGCGAGTCAAACAACACATACGAACAGAGGGAATAGCCGACTTGTTACGCCCATAACAGCTGGCCCAAACGCGGCAGCTGAAGACACACAAGAAGGTACAGTTAGAAGGGAAGGCCCCCCTTTTCCATGCAGGTATTGTTCAGGCCAACAACACCACTGGCATAACGAATGTACTAACCTCAAAGGGAAAATGCAGGATAATGTAAACAATGGCAGGAAACCAGGAGCGGGAAACTAACTGGCGGGATAGGCGAGCCGGACGCTCACTACCTCAGGCCAAAGCAACAGCATGCAAGGACACGTCAACATAAAACCACAGTTAAACCCACTGCACAATAACATTGTACTACGATAAATAACCAAGGGCATACACAGGATAATAAGGATACCAGTCACCCTGAATAACATCCAGTGTTTAGCACTAGTGGACACAGCAGCATCACACAACTTCGTGACAGCGGAGTTCGTAAACGAGGAAGCGATAAGGCCGGCAAAACAAACTGTACATTTAGCAACTCACCAACATACTGGGCAAACCCTCGGAGAAGTGACAGTCACTCTCCGAATTAGAGATGTAGAGACAACCCCTACAGCCCTAGCTAGTGTCGGCGGACCTGCGGGAAGATGCCATACTTGGTATACCCTGGCCCACAGAACAAAACACCATGGTAGAGCCAGCAGCCTGCAGGATCCATTTTAACCAAAAAGAATGGCACACAGTTTACGAACTTGAATCGCAAACCACTAATTGCACACCAGGCGTCCAGTTGGACGAACTGGACCACGAGGTTCCAGAAGCATACAGGAGCATGGTACAGAAAATCCTTCAGGAAAGACGGGATGTGTTTGGGGACGCAGATTCCCTAAGGCGAACAAATTTTGCCGAACACGCAATCCCATTTGAACACGATCGCCCACTTTTCGCAGGACCACACAGCTACCAACCACACCAGTGTGCCATCATCAAAGGGCAGATCAGGGAGATGTTAGCCGAAGGCATCATCGAGCCCACACACAGCAAGTACAGCAGCTCAATCACGTTAGCGCCGAAGAAAGACGGAACGTGGCGCTTCTGTGTGGACTTTCGCCCTCTTAATTTGATAACACAAAGCGCACCACAACCATACATCAGTGTGAAGGATGCATTACACATCTAGGAAAGGCGAAGGTCATGACTTCACTGGACTTGTGCAGCGGCTACTGGCAGGTCCCAATCAAGCCAGAAGACCACCACAAGACAGCATTCACCGCCCCTGATGGGCGTTCACTTCCAGTTCTGTGCCATGCCCTTCGGGCTATAATGCGCACCTGCCACCTTCCAGGCGATGATGGTTCAAGTGCTCGATTAGTATGTAGGGGATTTTACCCTCGCATACCTGGACGACGTGATCATCTGGTCGGAGAACTGGGAAGACCATATAAAGCATCTGTCATTGGTACTGTAATGCCTAGCAATTAATAAGTTAACATGTGCAAACAGGATGTGCCACATAGGGAAACCCTTCACCCAGTTCCTTGGTCACCTAGTGGACGAACACAGCAGTAGGCCAACACAAGAACAGCTGTCACTCATAGACCAACATGAGGCACCCAGGACACGCAAACAGCTAAGGAAGTTCTTTGGGTTAATCAACTGGCTGAGGGAAATAACAGACATACTGTCCCCGAACTGTAATTTCCAGTGGAACAGCGAACACGAAAGCTCCTTCCAGGAACTGAAGAGAAGGTTCGGGCAGTGCACAACCCTTGCACGTCACGACCCCAGTAGGCACCTATACATATAAACAGACGCCAGTGAGAAGGGCCTAGGTGCCATGCTATTTCAGTTAGGCAACAACAATGAGCGCCAGATCATTGAATATAGTAGTGCCAAGTTTGGTCCGACTGAGGGTCGATATGATGTGAATGAGAGGGAATGTTCGGCAGTGGTTTGGGCGATGAAGCGTTACAGAGAGTACCTCGAGTACCAGCACTTTACCCAACGAACCGACAAATGGTGCGTACTCTGGCTTCACTCCATGAGGGAACCCAGGTACCAACTCACACGGTGGGCATTGTTGTTACAATCGAACGACTTCGTTGTGCAACATGTCCCTGTAGCAGAGAACCAACCGGCCAGTGAACCGTCCAGGGCATCAGGCACCGTGGTAGCCATCGGCAGGGACGAGTGGAACGACCTGCTACCCCCTACCGCCAACATTGCAACAAGAAAAGGCAACGAGCCGGTAATCTGCAATGCCAAAGAGAGCACAACAAACACAGAACCCAGGCTCGATGAACTCTAGACCTTGGTCATCGACTCCCAACATCAATGCGCACAGACGTGTCCAAGATAATGGAAATCGTAAAGGGAGATGGTGAGTGGTGGCACATCCAGGACACACATGTCGAGACCCGTCGGCAGCATCCCGATGCAACCTGGTGCCTCTATGTACTAAAAGGAGCACGAGAACATGTACTAAGGCAAGCTCACAGTAGCCATTTTGCTGGTCACCCTGGGGCAACCCAGACAGCCAGGAATCACCACATGCATTTCCACTGGCCAGGAGCAAGCAGGGATGCACGTAGGTATGTGAAGGAGTGCATCCCCTGCAGCCACTTCAAGAGCAGGAAAACAGATGGGGTGACCCAACAGCAACCAAGAGTGCCAAAGTAACCATTTGAGATGGTGTCCTTAGATCTCATGGGCCTCTACCCCCGCACTTACACAGGGAAGAGTTTAATCCTGGTCATAAGTGAAACATTTTCCAGATGGACCGAAGCTTACCCAGTCTCCAGCACACGGGCACGCACCATTGCGCAAGAAGTGGAAACGGAGTTATACCCTCACTGGGTGTACCCAAAGACATTGCTCACAGACAACGGTACCCAGTTCACTGGGATGTACTGGCATGAGCTGTGCACTCGGTAAGGGGTAAGACACCATACAACTCCAATATACCACCCAAGGGCAAACCACACCGAGAGGCAAAACCAAGATCTCAAGACCCAGTTACAAATGAGAGTGGGAAAGGACCACGCCAGCTGGGCCGAACATCTACCTGCCACCCTATTCACCATAAGGCGGCAGGTGAATCTAGCAACAGGGCAGACTCCAGCAGCGATTCTGCAGGGTCGTGAACTTATGCTACCTGGAGAGTTTGCCACATGCCAAACAGAGGGCAAGGGTGAACCAGAAGAAGGGACAGCCAGAAGACAGCGCAGGGAGGCAGAATTAACAGCAGCTCGGAGTAACCAAGAATGCTACATCGAGGGATGGATGCCTGCATCACACAAACTCCACGACGGTTGGCACCTGGACAACTGGTCTATGTCAGAGAACATAGAATATCCAGTGGTGCGAAGCACTTCTGTGCCAGGTTCGCCCAGAAATGGAGCGGACCACATTCAGTGGTGAAGACGCTGGTGTACACCACATAAATCATCAGGCTGAGCAGCAGGAGGAGGGCTGCCGTCCACCGCGAAGACCTCCGAATGGCATTGGAGACACCAAGCATCACAATGCCTGACTAGCAGGGTGTCGAGCACCACCAAAAGAACACACCAATCACTACCAGAAGCGAAGTTGGGATGCAGAGTCCCGGCAGCGATGGAAAAATTTTCCGGCGCCTCTTCTCCACCATGATGCCCGGCGAATCGACGCCCACAGGGAACATATAGGAGGAAGAATCAACCGAGGGAGGATTGCCACTGCCAAGCACAGTCATAAACACCGCACGCATCACTGCAGGCCTGGAAGCATCACTCCGCATCATCGTGACGCCTTGCATCATAATGCTGGTCACCAGGGACGCCACCGATGGCGAGTCGCCAGAGACACCTGTGTAACAGAGCTCCCCACGGGACAGCTCTCTCGATGACTCCGCTGCAGCGCCCTCAACAGAACCAACAGCGGGGGACAATACACCAGAAGACGTTGGCCAAAGCTACAGGGTGAGTGTAACAGGGTTTCATAGCCCTTCTCCGGGGCCCTCTCCTTCGCCCTCGCCAACACCCACATCACGTCAACGTCCACACCGCAGCAGCAGCAACAGCGATGAGGAGTCAGAGGAGGAGGTGTCTACCACCTCTCTCTGCTGCTCTAAGTGGCCGCATCGCCTAATTCGCCCAGCATGCATCACATGTGGTGGGGACAGCCCCCACCCACACATGCATGTCATGGGACGTCAGCATTGCCGGGGTCAGCACCCTGACGCCCAAGCAGCAGCCGGAGTCAGTTCCTAGAGGCGCGGGCCGGGCCTTATGCACTGAGGCCACACCACAAGCTGAAGCCACCCAATGCCTGTTGCACCTAGCGGTGTGATGGGATACATGGGGGACTACACGGTAAAGTGGTCACCAGAGGAGGGGCCATTTGACATGAACCACGCATCCACGAGTTCCTTCTGCCCACTCTGACTGTCGTAGTCACAACAACTACACCAGCTACACCAGGCCACGCCAACCACATCAGGCCAAGAGTGCGTAGTGCGGGTCGACAAGAATGGAACTTGCAGCTTCTTGCCAACAAGGATTATGAAACACACGAGACAGCACTACTAATGTATTACAAGAGGTATCTCTTTTAATAAGTGGGTAGGCGATCCGAAACAGAGTTTACCCCAAAGCCACAGCCGTTGGGCGCACTAGAAATTGGTCGTTACGTCTTCACAGCTCGCGCAGCTAAATACGATGCCACGCACCACCAGGTGACGTTAAATGGCTGGTAGGCCAGAGCTGAAGAGATGTGCCCCAAAGTGTAATCCAGTAGTGAACACAATTTATATAAACATATTGGATACAGTCACAGCATTCACGGATACAGCCAGGGGTTTTTTTCATTGTATAAATGGCAATCAAGCATCGAATTCCACACCCCTTTGCCCCGGTGGACTCGTCTACCCTTCAGAAGACAGCCACCTGGCAACGGTGTAGCCAGTGAAATTTAACGCATCAGCAGTAGTGAAATTCAAACACTTTTATGAGAAAATGCAATAACTTATTTAATATGTATTTATATAAGAATTATTATATTTTTCTAAAATGGAGATTATCCATAAAGGCCTCCAACATTGTAAGAAATCATTTAGTCTGGTGACATTCCCCATCCATTACACAACTTTAACATGAACAGATATTTGTTAATAAATGGGGATGTCACCAATGTGTTTAATTTAATTCATACAATTTTTCATGATTATAATCACATCATAGAGTGTCCATGTAATGTTTCATCGTTCGACGTTTGATGTCGGTTCTTGTCGCTTGTGACGGCAGCAGACATGACTAGCCCCAGTTCGTCTCAGCACCCGGACAATACCGGTGTCATTTGTCGCCCGCTCTGCGAGCCCCCTCAGTACCCGCAATATGCTGCAATCATTTAACTGCAATAGTAATATATTAGTCACCGGAACATTTGTATTATATTTAATGTACTGGGGGAGAGCCAACCACCCTCTCACCAGAGAGTTTAACACAATCGCGTCTCTATATAAGACCACAAGATTTTCATCGCTAATGTGCTGGGTCCATTATCATGCATCATTCACGCATTATTCACCTGTAGCAAGGACAGTGAATAAACCGCTCAACCAAGTGAAATCAGTGTGAATTCATTGTAGGACATCCTTTGCAGCATCACCCACATTTCGTTAGCATAGTTCAAGCGTACGAGATGGCCTACATTCTCGCCATGAGATATAAAAAGTGCAACCGTAAATAAGCGACACACATCAACGAACTGACAGGAGGATTACCAGGATCCCCATGGGCCATCGACCAGACGACCCTCATAATTAGCTCACCGCTGAGTTATGGCGTCGGGCAATAAAACATCCAACCAGCCCTGGTTAATCATGCAGACATCAACCTAAACACCATATTGGATCTGGGTTAACTTGACCTTAACCTTACATCCATGTCATTGACCCTGTGCCTTGAATGACCTTAACAGAAAACTCGCAAAAAATTGTATTAATTAATAAACATACAAAAATTTATAAAATTGAACTAAAATTTACAAAGAACTTATAAAAAATATATATTTAAAATTTAAGTTTAGAATGTTCGGGCTCTGAGAAGACCTGGAAGTGCAGTTGAAGAGCCAACCAGCCACTATGTTGTGCCGTCACCCGACCAACATTTACACACTACAGCTCAACCCCTCTACCACAATCACTAGACATTGATGGTGATTTCACGATTACACAGCATTGCACTCTCATGATTGGTTGTTGGTCTTGTGGTATCTCGTCCTCTGCAGATAATTAATGTTGCCAAAGGTGCACTACACCACAGTTATTCATCTGTTGCAAGAGGTAACAGATTCATTTTCCTCTCTTCCATATAATTCTGCAGGTTATTATGAAGCATGCGTGTAATTTTATTACACATACATTTCTCCATCAAAGTAAAAACTCTGTTTAAAGATTCAAATATCAGTTCGGACCAGTGAGTTATCGAAGTGTAGATATAAAGATGAAACATTCGTTTAATAGCATGCATACAACTAACATCCCGATTTCATCTTTGGCGATACCATAGTTGACTTCAGCTAGACTGCCTATGTTGTAACTGCAAACAGTTTGGGTAAAACCCTCAAGACTTGGAATGTACAAGGGCAGCTAGGGTGATAAACAGTCTTATCTTCTGTGCTCCTCCCGATCATCAATCTTTCAATCTTTCGCAATGATTCCATCAATCTTTCGTAATCTTTCCATCAATCTTTGGTAATCTATCCTCCAAACTTCCAATCTTTCCACCAATATTTCCATCAGACTTTACATCTTTCTAATAATCTTTCCATATTTCCATTAATCTTTCCATCTTTCCATTAAGCTTTCCACCTTTCCATCAATCTTTACATATTTCCATCAATTTTGCAATATTTACATCAATCCTCACCAATCCACATGCCAATCCATATGTCAATCCACACACCAATCCATATGCCAATCCACATGCCAATCCATATGTCAATCCACACACCAATCCATATGCCAATCCACACACCAATACACACACCGATTCACATACCAATTAAGACACCAATACACACACCAATCTGAACACCAATCTGCACACCAATCCTTACAATCCTCCTGTGCAATCCACAGCAATTCATGCCATCACTTCCATCAATAATAATTCTTCGATCGATCCTTCGACCAACCTTTTGGTTAGTGCCCACCCATATGTATATGTATAGAAATTACATTCGTTCACCAACTGTCTCCAAATTTGTACATGTCAACAGAATTAATTAATATTTTGTATGTAGTCCACTATACATGTAATTTTTTTACTTAAAGTCTATATTAATATTCTGTATGCGGATCTTTACTTTAATAGTCGAGTGGCCATAGCACCACTTCAAAGTTATGAGAGATAAAAAGTTACAACTCAAAATATTTAAACACAATTATTTTAATTTAAATATATTATGCTTATTTTTGTACATTGCAGTATCAAAAGAAAGCAGTTAATTACATGATGCAATATAAAACCATTCCTTCAGTTCATCAATGATTGAAGATATCTCAAAAATGTGCGATTGATCCCTACATTTTTGCAGGTGAGTTTAATGTCTGGATCTATCAACAAGTTCATTCGGGTCTTCGGGAAATATGTAACGAGTATTCATGACACCTGCCTTCTTCACACCACTTGCGAAGGAAATTCGTTGGCGAAATGTGTGGGAACGTCGAGAGATTCGTCATTCTTCTAATCAGATATTTCATCAACACTGACGTTATTGTCACTATCAACAATGCTGTATTTATGATCATCTTTACTTCCTGTTTAATTCTCAATATTAAGTTAACATTTCTTTGTATGTGTCGTATTATCGTCATCACTATTTACAGCCGACAACCGTTTATTCAAAGATCCTCGACTTCATGCTAACATACAGCAAGTTAGTTGTCTATTTATAAAACCAGATACATCACAAAATCATAATTTGTTAGGAGACACACAAAACTGTACAACTCTATTAGATAAACATTAAAGATTGTGGCAATCAGATATCATTTAGATATGGAATAGATAAATATTCATGGAGAATATGAACTTCACTGATATTATAGTATACGAAATATTTAGGGTTATATTATGGATGTTTATGGTTTTGAACCGATATTATGAATATATCTGGTTTCGCAAAAACACAAGCATTTGTTAGCACTATGCACTGTTGAAACTGTACAATCAAATCTTCAAGCTTACAAGTTGATGCGTGGCGTAATTAGGAGTATTATTTAGAGTGGCGCTGTCACCAACCAACACCCCCCCTGCCCCCCTGCTGGCTTAAACCAGTGTATAGAGAGACATGTCAGTCGTATTCACCGCAGAGAAAGATCGAAGCCGAGGAAGGAGTGCGTGCAGGCCTTACACATGTCACTGCAGTGCAGTCCTCCCACCCACCTCCCCCTACCCCTAGCAAGCCAAGTAAAATTTGTAAGCACCGAGATATCACGATATAGGCAGGCATAGTTCGCCTGAAGTCAGAAAAAAACGCACCGCGGAAGAAATAGCTGACAGAGTAAGCTTGGAAAGGGTGCCAGCTTCCCCCCCCCCAACCTTCAGGTAACCATTGCATGTTTTTGAAGTGCAATGTTCTGCTTCCTCCCACCTTCCCCCTCGACCCAACAAGGGGACATGTGCAGGAAATTAGGGAGGGGGGCTAGAAAGGATATAAGCCTCTTTGTGGGGAGGGGAGGTCAGTCAGAAGAGTACATCAGAGAGGACAGTCAGAAGATTACCGCACAGAGAGAACAGTTCGTCATCAGTAGACCATCAGTCAGTTAGTCAGTACCACACAGAGAGGTCAGCCGCGCAGAGAGAGTTAGGCCGGGATATCGGAACCTGGCCACGTCCATCAGTCGAAGCAACGAGTAGCATGTGGTGCGGAAATTTGGTACCACCACCCCGTAATGCACAGGAAGGTAGTCAGTCGCGACATTAAGGGGTTAGCCAAATCGGGATGCGAGACACAGGGCCGAATCAGAGACAGTTACCAGATCACGTCGGACGAGTAGTTTCACCACATTGGGATGCGAGTTAGCCAGCCAGTTACCGCATAAGTCAGTCAATTTCCAGTCAGTCAGTTGCAACGCACCGAGAAGGCGGAGTCGAGTGGTGAACTTCAATGGAAGTGCCATGTCGTGACAGTGGAATTGTCCAGTGCAGCCCGTATCCGCGAATGATGGGTGGGGCCTACACAGGGTCCCTCGCCGGGACGTGGTAGGGTAGTAAGCAGTCAGTTACTACCCTATGCCGAGAACGGGAGCGAGTGGTGAGCCCCACCAAGGAGCGCCACGTCAAGAGGAAGCCAGATGCATGCAACAAGCCAACCACAGAGGGCCTTAACAGGGCCATCCAGCTCACCAGACTCATCAACTGCCAGAACAACTACCATGCAACATGTGCAGATAAGTAACCCCGTCGTCACTCAGGGACCTGTCCTGTCACCTAATGCCCCTACAGTGTCGGAATCGTAGCCAGAAAATTGTAACCAGCCCTTCAGGCCTTGAACTCACAGAGCTTTAAAGTATGTGTAAATTCCCGCAATGGTGCCGGGAATGTATAAGTATATTCCCTTTAAATAAACCTGTTCCAAACTAAGAAGTCGTGATGAAGTCATTGTGTGATATACCCTTAAATCCCAGGCACCCTATAGTCTGTGCCACTGAAAATTAACCATCTACCCTACGAACCACCCTGTATACAACAGGTGAGGACTAGCTTTTAATGTGTTAAGGTCATTGTGTAATAGGAGTACTAAACAATCAAATTGTCAATTTCACATGCCAGTTGGCAACAATCGTCTTTGTCCTTAGTACTAATGTTATCTTCAATTTACTTAACATAGACTGCATGCCCTTGAACAATGTTTCTTAAATAAGATAGGGACCCCAAAGACAACCAGTCATCACAAAAATATTTTGAAAGCATTACTGAAACGTCTCGTAATTTAGACTGAGAGATTTCCACTCCCAGTATTAAAGGAGTCCTCAAATCCTTGATTCGTTTAGAAGATTTGCAAACATTCTTATAACATCCTATCTCACTTCTATAGGGAACTTCACCCTTAATAAGAACATCATCCCCATTTGAAATTGTCTTGAAGAAAAGCTGTTTGGAGGGGTTAAACTGCAAGTGCCATTGAGCAGGAGGACGCACTGTGTTACGAACCATACTTTTCCAATAAAATAATCTTCCTGTAAGAGAAATAACATTTCCAAACATGGCAAAAATATTGGTATATTCCTGTGGATCACTTATTACATCAGTTCTCTTTATTAATTTTTCGATGCATGCAATTATTCGATCTGGTGTAAGGAAAGAATATCCTTCGGTCGGAAATATGTATTCAATTTCCCTTACCGACTAATGTGCATTATTTAATAATCACACATTCATCATACCAATTATGAAAATGTTCTTATTTTGTCTAACGCACCCATCCGACATAAGGTGAAGAATGCGGACACTTTCTGAATTGTGAAGGTTTAGCAAACAGTGATGCACAGCAGAACTTATTTCATTCAATCCTTTATGGTGATCACTCTCGTCCCAATAGGAAATTAAAACATTCTCTTTAGTTTGCTTTCATTTTGAGTCACAAACCACTACTGTTGGATTATACTTATAAACCTGTCAAGAATAAAAGGCACTTTAATCAGGCAAATCCTGATTTTTTTGACATTCAAATTACATTGTCTGGAGGTCGTCACGCTTTTCGCGAAGAAGTGAATAAAATGCCTGTGTCTTTAGGTTATGACACCTCTTCTAACACATTAAACATTCCTTTTCTATAGACTGTATAGCACTTTTTATTCTTTCACATAGGGAAATGGAAGTTGAACATTTATCAATGCTAGAACTTCTAAACCCAATATTGAAAGTAGAAATGCTTAACTTTCAGCTTTTCATCTAGTGTCTCGGCATCATACAAATTCCACATTTTCCAAATGTTAAGATCTGAGTGAAGGTACACTCGAAAACTAGTTTTGCTTATACATTAGTGATTTTCTATTACCATAAATCGTTTAATGAACTTCAGTACAGACTATTTCTTCTCCTCGTAAATCTTGAGTTTTCGATCACCATCCAGTCTTTCTACAGGCATGTCCCCCATCTTAAAATGTCTTGAAATAACACCATACACACGGTTCTTTGATAGCCGCAAACTAACTAGAAATGCGTTTTGGCAAACTGGCACCCACTATTGGGTAGAACTTTGTACACGAAGTACCTTACAGTCATAGCATTCTTCCCTCTGGAATGGTCTACAATCCAAGACTTCCTCGGCATGGTTGATTTCGTACAATTAAACATGTCTTGCCTGATATTTAAATCTGAAATTCTACCTGTGGCGTGGTATTATTTCCTGTGAAATCGGTATTGATCTCTTCGGGTTATTTCACGACAATGTTAAGCTGTGGCTTTCCTCCCATGTTTGCATATTAGTGGTGTAGGCGACCCAGGTAGACCATGCCTATAAAGGAAATAGAAACTGTCATTATTGTTGCCAAATACAGTCAACAGCATACCCGATTTACGGTACAGTTTCTACTGTGTTGAAACAAGACGCCTAAACTGAATATTGATGAAGGAATGGAGTGCTACAGTTTAATTAACGTTCTTTTTGTAAAGCATATAGTAAATCGCACTATTACACACCTCACTAACTACTATAACCTACAATGTGATCTACCTTTGTTTTTTCTGCTTNTATAGTAAATCGCACTATTACACACCTCACTAACTACTATAACCTACAATGTGATCTACCTTTGTTTTTTCTGCTTAGATCTATTCCACAAATATTCATGGTGCTGACTCTTTTTGGGCCGATCCGTGGATTCCACTGCATGACATTCCATATTGCACAGACACAAATAAAAGGAATTGTGTTTATAACAATACCTGTATCCCAAAACAACGCAACATATATATGCAAATTTTCACTGCAAAAACAGCTGCTACAGGCGGGAATATAATGATGCACAGTAGCACGCAGATGGATGTATCTGGTTTTACATGTGAAAAGCTACATATCTGGTGTTGAAACTAATTCCTTGACGTGAACCATGCGTCCACGTGTGCTATCGTGATCACTTGCACCTCTGCAGTCTCACTTACACAACCAAGCCAACACCAGGCGAAAGTAAACAATCGGCCGCGAATACATCAGTACGGACGCGAGAATGGAACACACCAGTCTCTTCGACATGTACTACGTGACCGAAGTGACCATCTTGCTTTATTTACCTCACGAGATAACTCTTGCGGGAAAATAACAAGTGATCCAACACGGTGCCCCCCCCACCCCCCCGAAAACCACAGCTGTCAGACGCCCCGGCAATTGGAGGGAACATCGGCGCAGCTCGCGCCACGAATTCAAGCGTTCTTCCCACCTGCATGATGTCGAATGTCATACTTGCCAAGATAGCAGTGCTAAGTGACCCCAAGTACGTTTAAACAATGGGGAATAAAATTTCTTTCCTATTCGAAATGTCAAAAATGCCATAGCCAAATAATTTAGATATATTTATTTAATAAAACACTTCAATCGAGCATGGCTACCCACACCATTTTCAAGGATGGACTTGTCCAGCGCACCCAAGTGCGAATACTCGGACTCGCCCATCGGCGAAACATGCCGGAAACGAAACGGTTATACACTTTCGAAAACCATTATTCCATTAATTTTTTTATTTACTTATATTCATTGTGTAAAAGTGTAATTATATATTTTCTTTGCAGCATACTACCTTTAATGTCCTTATAGTTTATATTTAATTTTTCTAGTGTGGTGCCATCCCCCATGACGTCACAGTCACTGACATATTTGACCCTTATATTAATCACGGGGATGTCACCAGTCTGTTATTCACCACGAAATTGAATTTTGTAGCATGTTTATTAGTATTAAGAGGGTTCATGTGAATTTTCACCCAAATTTTGACGCCGGCTTTGACCACCATTAGCAAATGCCGACACCATGATTTTAGTCTGACTTCCGCACTCAGGCCAGCCGACAGCACGGGAGTTTCCCTAAATACAGACCCCCTTGGCAATTTAAATTTTGGCTTTAATAATTTCAATTTTAAAGTATCTTAATGTAACTGGAACCATTTGCTTATTTTCATGCAGAAGGGACGACCGTCTGGTTTCTGTAACTGCAAACAGTACTTAACACATACGGTGTAACTTCGCTTAATTTCCATTGCTTAGGCCTTTTTGAACAGCAAAAGTCACCGGCACACCACAGTGCCGGGTCTATAGAAACTTATCACATATCAGCGTAAGTGCATATGTACAAGTATGTAAAAGTTTTGAATAACCACAAGCATTTTATTTACTTTACCCCTCGGGGTACTAAAGGCGCTGCACCCTATTGGAGCAGTAACAAATATAATTAAGGCGTGCTAGGTGGCCTACAACCTCGCTATAATGAAGAGTGAAACCACTAGATATGGTAAATTATTGGTAAGTTTATCATCTCCAATCGCCACAGATCGACAGAGGATGCCAGAGACCCACTGGCCATCGACCGCACGACCCTCACTAACTCGTGTTCACTGAGTTATAGCGCTAGGCAATTCCACCAGTTTTCACCATAACCTGGTAAGCCGGGTAAGGTGGTGACCCACATCAGTATCCCTAGAAACCCCTACATGTCATATGGCTTTCCCATCATGTGGGGCAAGTCAACATGAACATCGGCAGAACACATGGGTACAAGTGCAGCGAACCAAAACAGTGCATTTTTGTTACG
This sequence comes from Clitarchus hookeri, assembly GCA_002778355.1. Classification (NCBI taxonomy): domain Eukaryota; kingdom Metazoa; phylum Arthropoda; class Insecta; order Phasmatodea; family Phasmatidae; genus Clitarchus; species Clitarchus hookeri. Next base: position 844,986 of record NQII01000349.1, read on the forward strand.
TCCCCGATGTCTCAGTTTACTCGTCTTCCCGCGTTCAAGTGTCATGGCTATCCAGTGCATGTTGTTCCCTTTTTGCACGTTCCAGGACCTTTCAGTCTATTTTGTTTCATTTAAATATGTATCGCTGTCATTTAGTATACTTTGTTCCTCATTTTCATGTCAGCCAAAACTACCTTCTACGTCTCGTGACGTGCAACATAATTTACCAATAAACAGTGCCTTTGTGCATTTGTCACATTTTGGGAGTAACATTTGTTATCGCCGCAAATTAATTTTTGTTTACATCATATGACGTTTTAAGGGTAATATGTGCATTTAGGAACCATGTATGTGCAAAATACTCTGCCAATAGACATTTTACAGAAGCCTTCCGCCAAAATTTAAACAAATTCAATTTCGGCCTTTAAAAAATAAATGTCACATTTCGGACATTCACCCCATTTTGGGACAGTGCCGAACCAAGGAGCATCCCCGAGCACCACCATTGTGGACCTAGGTCAAGCCAGACAAACAGGCGTTACCCCACCCCCTCAAATTCCATGATGGGCAGGTTATGTGTAGGACCACCGCCCAAGCGCACACAAGCATGGTCAACACCACCACCACCCTGGCCATAACAGTATCCACTCCACCCCCGCGTTGGCACAAAGGGAGGCGGGTCAACAACCACAGTGCCAACAGCTGTCATCATGAAAGCCCGCGCGCCAGACCATGTGGCCGAGTTGGACCTGGGGAGAGGTAATACGAACTGGTGAACCAGTAATGGCAAAAACAAAACCTTATGCTTGAAGTGTATGCGAGTGCAACCCGTTCCAGGACACAAGGTGCCCCTGCCTCGAACCAGAGTATGCGAGGCGTCTCGAAGAAGACATTCGAATGCGTCAGCCGGGCATGGAGCTGCACCTCTGATGTCAAGAGGGTGCAATTGTACACTGACTATACCAGACTGCGAGCAGTCCAGGGTACCATCAGCCCTGTCACAACTGGTTGCATGTGTAAGTGCACACTCCCTCCATAAACATAACTCTATTTGGTCACAACCTTGCCAAATAATAAAAATCCACGGTGTGCAATACAGATTACGTATGCAGGCTTCGGAGACGAGACAATTCAGTGTGTAAACTTCACCACAGTTTACCACTCCGAGTGGCTTTCCAGAAGTGAACACACAACAGCTGACCGAAATGGAAACATTTTGTGCACAAATTGTATGCAAACCTTATTGTCTGTGACATGTACAGCTGCGAACTTTCTCACAGGAGAAGTACTGTCACCACACTATTGCCACCAGGACCTGTGGCAGAATAACTCATTGTTAGTGCTTGACCATGCAGGACATGTTCAATGTCGCAGCTGGAAAGTATCGATGTGCACAGTGCACCACAGTACCACAGCTGACAGTGACACACCCACCAGCCACGTGTGCGGACACGGCCAGTCAATACAGCAGCCTGTTGGCACACTCCACGGGCCTTCCATCTGCTGCAACACCTTGGACTGTGCAACCTTCCTTATCAACACCAACTGGCTTCGTGTGGCCTCAGCTGCACTCAGCAGCTGCAACCGCACCAACAGCAGCCGTGCCGACAACACCAGCAGAAATGGCAATACTCCAGCCTGCTTTCAGTCGCTGACAACTTTTCTGGGCTACTTACCTAGGACCTGTAGGCATTCCTGAGAGACTGCATAGGACATTTAACCAAGTATAGAGTGTGTGAAGAAGTGTGGCCAAATTGTGTAGGAGGCCAACTTATGGGAAATGCACGTGTATGGTGGAGCACAGTAAACAATTATGGTATGCAGTGGAGCGAGTTCTGGAATGGGTTTCAGTGTCGCTTTGCCAATACTTATTCTTCCCTGCAAGCACAAAGCAGTGCTGTTCTTGAAATGCAAAACTCTGGGGAGACTTTGACATCTTTTGCAACCAGAAAAAATAATTTTATCAAACATTTTCAAAGGCAAATGAGGGAGACAAGAGTGTTAGAGGTAGTAGCAGTAACAGTGTAGATGGAAGATAGACTAACTCTAACCCCCTTAATTCATGACGGTATTGAAGCATTCATGCGGTCAGCCATATTGCTAGATCAGACAGCTAGGGAGCAGAACACTCTGCAGCGTGACCAGGGTGGGTTTTTCCCACTCTGTACGTGTGACACAGAGAAAGGTAGCAGGACCGTGCAACCGACAACTGTTCGTGGCGCGACCGGATCATCAACTCCACCGATCCACAAAGACCCTGAGCACAGCCGCACAGCCATGCCTACATCAGCGAGCCCAACCATGTCAGGCGAGGCTACTGCAAGGGGCCACACCTGTAAGGGGCACCCTCCCTTCGAATGAAGAAATTGTGAAGAACAAAAGTTCCACTGGCGACTGCCCGAAATGCAATACCAAAGAGCACACACCTGTAGACAGTAAAGCACCACCGACAGGAAACGACTCGTTGGGGTAGGAGAGCCAGACATTCACTGCCCCAGGTCACCATTGAAAACTTAACACCGACACCTCAACAGAACTTGCTACAACAAATCAATAATGGAAATAACAAGATTATCAGAATTCCAGTCACTTTGAACAATAAAAGATGTCATACATTAGTTGACACAGCATCACACAACTTTGTATGTGTCAGGTTCGTTGATGTCAGTAGAATCAAACAGTCAACACACGTAATACAACTCGGTACACAGCAGCACACAGAGTAAATAAACCATGGAAGAGACAACATTAACTATCCGAATATGTGATGTGGAGACCACCATCACAACCCTAGTGTGAGCTGACAATAGCGAAGATGCCATACAAGGTATTTCCTGGCTCACTGAGCAGAACACCATTGTCGAGCCAGTGGCACATACAATTAATATTGGAAAGAAAGAGCGACAAACTGTGTACAACATCGAACCTCGAACAACGAGTTGCACACTTGATGTTTAGCTGGATGACCTTGATCATGCGGTACCACTGGAGTTTCGCAACACAGTGCAAAGACTACTGCATGAGTGGTGCAATGTATTTGTGGCAGCTGACCCATAACATCGCACAATAGTAGCGGAACACGAAATACAACTTGAACACAAGTGGCCGATCTATGCTACTCTGCGCAGTTACCAGTCACACCAATGCGTGATCATAAAATATCAAGTTAAAGAAATGTTTCCTGAGGGTGTGATTGAACCTACCCGCAGCTATTACAATAATGCCATAACACTAGCACCAAAGAAGGATAGGATATGGCATTTTTGTGTGGACTTTAGACCAATAAATATAATAACCAAGAGCACACCGCCGCCTTATATAAGTGTCAGGGATGCATTACATACACTCGGAAAAGCAAAAATCTTGACATCACTGGACCTCCACAGCAGATTCTGGCAAGCGCCAAAAAAGTCAGAGGACAGGCACAAAACAGTTTTTACTGCACCAGATGGGCAGAGATTTCCATGCAATGCTTTAGGGCTTAAATGTGCACCAGCAACATTTCAGGCCATTATGTTCTGGGTACTCGATGGGTACATATGTGACTTTGCCCTAGCATACTTGGACGATGTAGTGGTGTGGTCAGATATGTGGGAGGACCACATCAAGCACCTGTCACTAGTCAGAACGACTGGCCATGAACAAACTGACATGCACCAACTGCAAGTGCCACATAGGAAAACCGTGGATACAATTTCTCGGATATATGGTGGACGAAAATGGCAGCTGACCAACTCCCGAATAAATGTCAATCATCAATGATTATGTGTTACCATGCATATAAACAATTACGAAAATTCTTTGGATTGGTAAACTGGCTACAGGTTCCGCAAATACACCACGCTAGCCAGCCACGACCTAAAATACACATGTACCTCCAAACAGATACTAGTGAGAAAGGATTGGGAGCAGGATTGGGAGCAGAATTTGGAGCAGTTCGATTGAAACTGGGGTAAATCAGGAGCTGCAAATAATATATTTCACCAGTGCGAAATTTTGACCAACTGAACACAGGTATGAAGTAAATGAACATGAGTGCCTTGCTGTTGTGTGGGCCATCAAGGGGTACCAAGCATACCTAGAATAACAATGATTCATGCTCCAATCAGATAATCTCTGTTTAGTGTGGCTACATATTCCATGAAAGAAGCAAATGACAAATTAGTATGGTGGGCGTTGCTTCTACAGTCGTATGACTTTGAAGTATAACACCTTCCCGGGACCGAAAAAGAGTTAGCTGACGAGCTGTCATGCATGTCTGGTGAAATAGAAGCATTGGACTAGTCGAGTGGGATGACATACTGCCCCCTACACGACACACCTACCGAACATCTAGCGAGAGCGTTGTTAGCAGCAACATCATCAAGGCACCTGCGGGAGTCTAACTCAGGCTGGACGGACTCCGGGCCCCACATTAAAACAGTGTCCAGACACCCAATGCTGCCTAGTGGAAATAAAGCAAAGCAACAGAAAATGGTGGCAAATGGAAGTCGCGCGCCTGGAAACTAGGTCACACCAACCTTTGATACCATGGTTTCTATACGTGCCCAAGGACACACATCAACAGGTATTACATAATGTGCATCCCAGCCAGTTTGCAGGTCATCCAGGATCACTACAAACAACAAGAAACGTGGAAGCTCATTTTCACTGGCCAGGAGCCACACAGGACAGCACATATATATATACAGGATTGCATGATATGCAATCAATTCAAAAGCCATTGCACAGATGGAGTGATACAACAAGCAAACCATGAGTGATTACCGAATCATTTTAAACCATCTCACGTGACCTGGTGTGTTCTTACCCCCCCCCNTTTAGTCGCAAGCAACTCGTTTTCTAGGTGGACAGAGGCCTATCCAGTTTCCAGTGCACATGCACATAACATCACATGTGTACTGAAGTCAGAATTCTACCCCTACCAGGAATACCGCATAACACTACTCACAGACAACAGTACACAGTTCACAGGGAGACAGTGGCATGGCCTGTGTATTAAGTGGGGGATAGTGCACCATACAACAGCTGTGTACCACCTACAGGCCAACCCAACAGAGTGTCGCAACCAAGATCTCAAGACACAGTTGCGCCTACGGGTTGGCAAAAATCACGCAACCTGGGCCAAACACCTGCCAGCGGCCCTTTCCACCATCAGGCAGCATGTGAATCTGGCTACAGGTTATTCACCTGCAGCAATAGTGCAAGGTCGAGAGCTACCGCTGCCTGGGGAGTTCGCCGAATGTCACAGAGAGAGCGCGGGTGAAGCGGAGCACAATGCAGCCCGGCAGCAGTGCCAGGAGGTAGGCCTGCAGGCCGCCCGCAGGAACCAAGCCCGCTTTATAGCGAAGTGGGTGCCATCAACCATGCTTACACCATGCAGATTAACACCTGGACAACTAGTGTATGTTCGCGAACATAAACTACCCAGCAACACGAAAAATTACTGCACATGATTTGCCCTAAAGTGGAGTGGACCACACACATTAATGTAAGTGCATTGATATACCACCTACCTTATCATGTTACGATAAAGGAAGAGAAACACAATACACCATAACGACCTCCACCTGGCCGTAGAAAAGGTCAGCATCGAGACACCTGGCGATACAACGCCCAGCACCATGATGACCAATTAAGAGGGCGTCCAAAACAATAGCAGAACAACACCAGTCTCCTGAAATGGCGAATCGGGCACATCAAGACCCGAAACTGACGGGAGTACTCTCCAGTACCTGTTTCCACCTGCGATGCCCATCATCTCGATACCCAAAAGGGATGCAATAGAAACTCAGGAGGCCAGCGGAGAGTCGTCCTCACCATACAACAACAACACAACAGTCATCACTGCAGACCCGACTGGGCCAGCCTGCAGCATCACGACACTCTGTGCTGTGATGCCCTGCATCACGACACCCAACATCGTGATGCTCACCACCGAAAACGTCACCGATGGTGAGCTACTTGGGACACCTGTGTGCCGGATCTCTCCACAGGTAAGCTCTCTTCCCAGCAGCACCGCGACACCTTCGATATGCCACCCAGTAGCTAACACAGTGTCGTGGGTAAAATTAAACAAACGAGCTAGTTACTGACTAGTGATCGAATGAATGTATTCAACGAACCAAAGAGTACAAACCAAAGAGTACAAACTAACTAGATGGCAGCAGTAGTTAATTATTATGATAATTATAATAACAGTGGGACGACCAGCACAGCTACGGGGGTATGTATCAGGCCTAGATAGCCTGACTTCAGGGCACCCTCCTCCCCCCTCGCTATCACCAAAGACACATCGGCGCTCATGCACCTGCAGCAGCAGAGATGAGATGGCAGAGGAGGGGTACTCCATGCCTCCCGACCACTCCAATCAGCCATGCCGACTGCACCGCCCAGCATGCATTGCTGTACGAGTGCCACAGCCCATCTACACTTACGGGGTCACGACCCTGAGCCACCAGCAGCCAGCGCCACATCATGCTCATGCTGGCCTTACCAGCTGAGGCCGCATTACTGGATCCAGCCACCAACACCTGCTGAGCCTAATGGCGAGATGGACTACCTTGGTGACCTTGGTGCGTGGTCAAGCAGTTACTGTAGAGGCGGGTGTTTGACAAGAAACATGCGTCCATGTATGCCTTTGCTACCACTTGCAACTCTGCATCACTTACACCACCTAGTTGACACCAGGCTGAAGTGAACAGTCGACCGCGAGTACATCGGTATGGGCTGGCGAGAACGGAACACACCGACCTCGTCGACATGTACTACATGACTCAAGTGACCATTTTGCTTTATTTACCTCAAGAGATAACTCTTGCGGGAAAATAACAAGCTGTCCAATACGGCGTCCCCCCGAAAGCCACAGCCATCAGGTGCCCCAGCAATTAGAGGGAACCTCGGCGCAGTTCGCACTGCGATGCAGATGTCCTTCCAACCTGCGCGAAGTCGACTGGCGTGCTGCTCAAGATATCAGTGCTACGTGACCTCAAGTGGGTTTAAACAGTGGGGAATAAGATCCCGAAGCAATTCAAAGTGCAAAAAAACACCAGAGCCAAATAAATTATATTAATTTCTTTATTAAAACCTAAATCGATCTTGGCTACCCACACCCCATTCAGGGATGGACTCATCCAGCCCACCCAAGCTCGAACACTTGGACTCGCCCATCGGCGAAACATACCGGAAACGGTTATGCACTTTTGAAAACCCTTATTCCATTATTTTTTGTTATTTTTAATATTTTCGTTGTGCAAAAGTGTAACTATCTATTTTCCTTGCAGCAAGCTGTTTTTAACATCCATACAGTTTTTATTTAATATTTTTAATGTGGTGACATCCCCGTGACATCACATTCACAGACATATTTGACACTTAATTAATCACTGGGATGTTACCAGCAAGTTGTTCACCATGAAATTCTATTTGTAGCGTGTTAATTAGTATTAAGTAGGTTCATGACATTAAAAACCCAATTTTTGGCGCCGACTTCGGCCACCATTAGCAGAAGTCAACACCATGATTTTAGTCTGACTTCAGCACTCGGGCCAGCCGGTTGCATGGGATTTTCCCTACGCGCAGCCCCCTCGGCACATTCAAGTTTTGGCTGTAATCACTTCAATTTAATAGTATCTTAATGTAACCGGAACCTTTTGCTTATTTTCGTGCAGAGGGGATGACCATCTGCTTTCTGTAACTGCAAACAGAACTTAATGCGTACAATGTAACTTCACCTAATTTTCATGGCTTAGGCAGACCACAGTGCTGGGTCTGAAGCTACTTATCACATATCAGCATAAGTGCAAATGTACCACAAGAGTAATTAAATGTCTTGAATAACAACACATGTTTTATTTACTTTACCCCTCTGTGTACTTCGGGCGCTGCACCCTATTGCAGCAGTGACAAGTATAAGTAAGGCGAGCGTGTTGCCCTACAACCTCGCCAGCATAAAGAGTGAAACCACTAAGTATGTCAAATTATTGGCAAGTTCATGAACTTCAATCACCGTAGATCGACAGAGGACTCCAGGGACATACGGGTCGTCGACCTAACGACACTCAATGAGTTATGGCACCAGGCAAGTTCACCAGTTTTCACCTTAACATAATAAGATGGGTAAAGTGGGACCCACATCAGCATCCCTGGAAACCCCTACATGTCACCTTTGCTTCACATGCTTCTTACAATGTGATGTAGTTGGTTGTGAAACTTTATTTTCCAGAGGGTGATACAGACCGATATGGTATAACAAAATCCAACAATAACTCAATTCTGATAAAAAAAGTTATGCATATGATTTTGTAACTATACGACTAAGTGTAGATTCCAAACTACCGACTCTACCACGCATCCTAGGTCACATTCCGTCATTATAATTAACTGTCTCAGCATAATCGTCTGTGGAATCAGTACCAATCGATGCAGCAAAGGGTATTGACGACATCACTTGCTGGCTCCCCGCAGACGAAACCTTGAAGATCTTGATGTGTTCCTTCAATGTATCACCTTGCATAAACTGCGTGTGGCCATTGTAGTAATGCTTCATCATGCGAGTTCCCTCGTCGTCTTCTAACATTTTATGTAGTGTTTTAACAGCAGGTAACAAAGTCAACACATGCTGTTTCTCAGTGGGCGTAAGAACCCATTTGTTGGTCTTGATCTGTTTATCAAGGTTATCACATCGAGTTAACAGACTGGAACATATCTAGCAGCTAAGAAAATCATGAGATGGGTTCCTCAAACAATCACTCTTCGTATGTGACCGAGCATTTCAACTGTGGAAGGAGTTAGTCAGGGGTGGATCCAGTGTTGGGTTCTTAGGAAAGGTGGGGAGGCACGGCGATGGCTTAGAAAACTATTTACATTTTTAAGCTTTTGAGTCCACATATTTTTATTGGCTCTTGAAACACAGACTTTAAAATTCGTTGAGCCCTAAACTAAATAACACAAGAATATGTTAATACAAGTTTATTGATAAATTTACACATTTATTTGAAATACTAGCTGTACCTGTGGCTCCGCTCGCGTGGACTAGAGAATTATTGTTCAAGTTTTTTTTAAAAATAAAGTCCATGATTTTATAATTTTTCCTGACAATGTCTGCACTTGCTTTTCAATTTCAAAAGTGCAAGGTGAAAAACTTCCTCATTGAATGTTGCTCGCATAGTTATAGTAACAAACTTATAGGGAGAAATAACTATTTTTGTTGGTAGACAGACACTGATCATAAACACAGAACAGAGCACTAACAATGTCATTTTTTGGTGCTAGAATCGATCTTTTACATAGCCACTGGTCGTCATTTATATTTCTTTGTAGATCTGGGTAAACGCTAGCAATCTGTTCCTTATCACACTGCACCAAATTACTAAAATCCCCCATTAGTGGCACACAGCCCTTGGCATCTGTTTCCAACTGCCCATCTCCAATTTTTAATAGTGTATCATCATAATGTACTGTATCAACGTCATTGTAGAGGTGAACTCTCATATTTGTCGTCAAGCTGAATTTATTGACATTTGCCCATAAGCTTGACGACTTGAGACAGGCTTTGATTTCATCTGCAGGTGTACCCCTCTGAACCACCGGCAGAGTTTGGTGGAAGTCACCAGCCAGTAATACAACCATTCCGCGCATAATATCTGTATTGTTTCGTATATTCTGTAGAGTTCGGTTTAGGGCCTATATGCTTTTTTGTGTGACAATGTGCTTTCGTCCCACACTAACAACTTACATTGACGCAGCGTTGTACCCCAAGCGCTATTTTTACTAAAAAAATTTCCTGAGGGAAAGAGAGATTTTTTCGGGATATAAAGTAGGCTGTGTCACTTCCCGGCCCTCTAACTATCTCTGTACAAAAAATCACGCCAATCCGTTGCTCCGTTGCGACGTCATCTCACACTAACATCTTACATTGACGCAGCATTGTACCCCGAAAGCTATTTTTACTAAAAAAATTTCCTGAGGGAATGATATATTTTTCGGGATAAAAAGTAGCCTATGTCACTTCCCAGCCTTCCAACTATCTATGTGCAAAAAATCACGCCGATCCGTGGCTCCGTTGCGACGTGAAAGAAGGACAAACAAACAAACAAACAAACACACGTTCACATTTATAATATTAGTTAGGATAGTACTGTAATCCGTTATGTCTACTCATTCTCTTAGCCACTTTAAATCATGATTTTCTATTTTGAAATATGATCTTTTAATTTATGAAATTTGGTATATTCTCATATAAAGCTGGATTTACAATAGCCCGACACCGACGAAAATATTTCAACAGCCAATCAGAAGCAAGGTCACCCCGACAAAATCACAGCTCCGGCAGCCCGACAAAAGTACATTCTATTTCTGCTTTCATTGGAGTCGAACTCGCTAGGCAGTATAAAAATAACATAAACACAACCTTACAAAACTAAATGTCATGCTGATGTCACTACTGTGGTAAATTTTACTCTAATAAAAATATTTTCCTTACATGTACATACTGATTGTTTTGTAGCAGATAGGTAACTGGTTGTTAATTTGACAGAAATTAATAATAATGGAAAGTATCACAGGCGAACTTTTAATAGATAAGTGCAAAATTATCCTGAGTTATATGATATCCGCTCAAAGTTATTTAAAAATCAATAGCGCAAGGACAAGGCATGGGCGGAAATATCACATGAGTTCGCAGATGAAAATGTTGATGGTAAGTTCGCTGAATAGGCCTATGACTATGTGTATAATTAATTGAAATAATATATTTATATTTATTATTTTCTTTTCGGACAGTTTTCAGAGAGATATACAGAACAACCTTAAATAGTAACGACTTACGCACAATTCACGTGTTGTTATAATTCTCATAATATTATTTTGATGTATTAAAACGTCAATTGTTGTATTATCTCGTTGGGTTGTCAGTTACTATGTAAAATTTAATTTTCACTCGCTAGAGATTACTAAATTTCTAGATAATTATAAATAATCTTAGGATTATGAAAAAATTATAAATACATACAAAAAAAAATTAAAAGCAGACACATGTTGCAAATACCCTTTATTCGTTTACAGTTTCTTTCTGCAAAACGAAGTGGTTGCACCTAAGGGACTCCTGCCTAAGGGAGAAAGGAAATAGCAAAACAACTAGTAGGCGAACTGCCAAGAAACAGAAGAAATTGAAACATACCGATGCAATGCAATTCCCAGACGACACCTTAGTGCAGGAAGAGACAGCGACTGGTTTGCCCCTTGTCTTGAGCCAGATGGAAAATGAGGCAGCTGAGCATGAACATGATCCTGAGTTGACGAGGCACTGCTACATCCAGTAATAATTGTGGGTGAATCACAAAATGATACTGAGACACCATCTACTTCTGCACAGACGGAATGTATGCCCTTTCAAAATTCTTCTTGTGGCGCTACTTTGGACGAGAAAAAGAAAAAAAGTCTGTGGATGATTTCGAAGAATACATCGTAAAAGAGCTAAATAAACCGAAAGATAAAGCGCAGCTGTTCTGCGAAAGTGTGGGCGCGAGTCTCCACAAGCTACCACCAAGAATCGACCGAGCCACGAAAGTGAAATTACTGCAAGTTTTAGTTGATGCAGAAAATGAAGCTGAAGAAATGGTGGGTGATGTGTAGATATGGACATTTAAATAATATTGACATGTACAGAAATGTTAGGATTAAGTTATTATATAAAGACTGTGACATAACGAAAATGTTATTTTAATATGTAATAAAATATGTACATTTATTTTACAAATAGAAGTTTGATACAGTAACAAACAGAAGTGACATAGTTGTACAAAAAACACAAACAAACTGTACAAATATTGCACTTCTTTATAGCTGTACATGACAAGGATATAACATAATCACACATAGTATGTGTCTGTGTGGAGCATTACTTAATGTACAAATTAATTTAAACCTTAATGCATATTAAAATGAAACAGTGCTTAAATGTTAAAATGCTATCCATTAAATTGAAAATGACAATTCGCAAAACATGCAATAAAAGTATTATACACTTTACAAATAAATAGAGGTACACAATTATCAATCGTAAATGAACTATTGCAACATGATGATCGTAAGCAATTTCTGCTTAGTTTTTAATTCCTTTGTTACAATTTGCAACATGTCAACCAAACTCGAAGCCCCAAAAGTAGGTGTATAAAAATCGCTAGTTTGAAAAGGTAGAGCTAAATTTAATTTATATTATTACATAAAACAAACACACACAGGTAGAAATTTCTTCCCTTGATTGTGGCAAAGAAACAGTTGCAAGTTACGCTTACACCTTAACAATGACAACTACTGTCTAGTCGTGGGTAGGTATACTATTCCATTAAGGCTCAATATTTCCAGGGCACAGGTAAAATACAGTGTATTTCTCACGAACAGCTCCAGCAGTTAGTGAATACATATTGATACCCATGCGCACTGCTGGTTGAAGACGACACGGACCATCATTTCCTGATACCATATCCCTCCACTGTCCTTGAATGAAATAGCCAACTGCTTGCGTGAGTCATTAATCTCTTCTTCCTCCTTCAGAAGCCAGTTGTGCAAATAAACAGTTGCCTTTATTATACCTCTGACTGTGATTTCCTTACCTAAAACAGGCCGCCTGTGTATACGCCACCTAGCAGGTAAATACCAAACGCATTTTTTACTGTCATCCTGGCCTTAAACCATCGATAAATATGTTCAGTTTATGTGAGGCCAATGCTGTACCAAACAGCGACTGCTGTAGAACACTTCGATCGCTGTTTCTTCCTGCCGCTCCAATATCAACTGCAATGAAGCAATGGTTAGCTGAAGCTACAGCTAACTAAATAATTATGTGTGTTCCCGTATACTAGTTTTAAAGCTGGTACCCAGAACCAGGGAATGCCTGAAAAATCAATCAAAACAGTGCACCGATGGCAGTTAATAGGGTGCATGCTCTCATGCTTCATGTTCCAGTTTAATGTACTCATTTAATAAATATAGTCCTTACCTGGACTACACAGTGTTTCCCGTCTATGGTGCTGAGACAGTATGGGAAGTTCAATTTACTCTCAAATTTAGCTGCAAAGTTTTTCCATGTTTTTTCATTCAGTTTAGCAAGCACAATACCGACAAGTACCTTCCAAATTTCTTCGCACACCTCGCTAATAATGATGGAACAGGTGCACGGTGCCACACGACACTGGTATGAAAGTGACTTCATCGAATCACCAGAGGCCACATACCTATAAAACAATTAATGTGGAGTGTACATTTTGCGAACGCCTTTTTGTAACATCCGAAGTAAACTCGAAAACATGTGAATCTCGGTATTGCATATACATTTAGCTCAGAGCCAGAGGAAGCCGCTCGCCTGGAAAAATGCTTTCTCTCCTCGAGTTCTTCGTGAGATTCCACTCCAACATGTTTAAAAGCCTGTCAAACTGTAGCGGTGTCATTCGTAGTTAATTTACGTATGAATCCTGGCGTGTCTCTCTATTCGTAAAAGCAAATTATACCAATACCCATAATTAGGTCTCACCCACCAACGTCGTTTGCTTTGTTTCTTCTTTTTTATTTTACGCATTGTTCATACCAGTAAAATTTTTCGTCTGTCACCTACCATTTTAACTGCCTCACAAACATAAATGATAAACAAAAAAAACTTTGCATCAAAATTCCAAAATAATTTGTTTACGTAGCACTAGACTGTTTTCAAAACAAAATAGTGTACAATATTTCGTGATTTATATGCATTTCAACGAGAAAGTATAGCACATTACTGGCCATTTTAGTATATTCCGACAGCCACGAAACACTTGTCGGGTGGAAACTGTCGGTGTATTGTAAACACTGAATACATTTTGGTGGCAGAAATTGTCGGATTGAGATGTCGTGTCGGGTTGTTGGAGCTAGTTCGTCGTGGCATTGTAAATCCAGCATAAGACAAACTGCAACTTTCTGTTATTCAGTTTTGAAAAATATTCGATAATTTTCTCAGTGTAGACATGTATATCGAGGTGTGAGTAAATAAGCGCAAACCCAGTTTCATTTTGTCGCCTTCGCCAGTTTCTTGTAACACCTTCAACTCTCCAATTAAGCTTGACGCACTATTTCCAAGAAAACGTGTAGATTTGGGCTAGAGTTAGGACATGCCCTGAAAGGTTTTCTGTCGAAGGGTTTTCTACTATTACAGAAGAAACCAGAAGATTAAAGTTGAAGAATTTTAGTGCCTCTTCTGGTAATCTGACTTTAAGATCTGTTATGAGGTTATTTCATAGAGGCCCGAGTCATTTATTTTTCAGTCTCTAATTTATGTGCAATATTCACAGTTTTGACCAACAAACCAGAAAACGAATGTCGGAACTACTCTGGTAAGATTTGAGAACACTTAGTGTATCATATAGTGCATCACATGCATTCTTCAAGTCAAGTGATGGTGCCTGCAAAACTAAGCTGAGAGGTCGTGTGACAGAAAGAATGTCACAAAGACAGGCCATTTTGGCAAACATATAATAAAGTCTGAATCAGTTATTGATTTTAGTAAAGAAAAAGCTTCTGTTGATGAGATTAAATCTTTCCATTTCGATAATTACTGGAGAACTTTGACAATTTTGTGAGCAGATTCTTGAATCTGAATAACACCGTCGTGTTTCTCAACCCACCGTGTCTTGCAAAGACCACAGAAAGCTTTCCCAAGGTGTTTCTTAAACAACATATCTCTCTTGTAGGAAGCATTAGCAGGTTTTATAATCCTTTTCAATGTCGAGACTGTATTTCTGATGGACACGACTTCCGAGGTTTCAATAAGAGAATGGTTAAGTGAATGGTTGAAGCAAGGGCACCTCTTTGCATTCAGACAACTTTCGATCTCATGAACTACTCCATTTACGTCTGATGCTGTGACAGAGCAGTTATCTGTGCCAATCCAATACAGTTTACCATGGTTAGATTTAAATTTTTCAGCAGATCAACTAGACAATTTTGCAAGAAGATGTAATAAAAAAAGTAATATGTGAATTATTAAAGAAAAGGTAACATTTAGAAAAAATAACAATTGTTAGGGGGGCATCTGTCGCCATCTTGGATTTGTGACTTTTGCATAGTATAACGAATTTCAATTTCACAAGGTCTTGTTAGAATCACAACTTGCCACATGTGGAACCTGCTGAAACATTGACTGAGACAAGTCGTAGAACATAATCGGTAGACAGTTTAATAAAGTTAGCATTAATGAAATTCTTTTATTAATTTGCCAATGTGTAATCATTTAGAGTACCTAATTATATATACAGGAATAATAAATTTGACAGCAGAGAAACATCAACAACTTCATTTAATTTATAAAAATATATTTTATGCCGTATCAGATCCAAATTTTCGCAAATAAATCTGAAACTATAACAAATTAGATCAACATACAAAGGCGTCAGTTGTTGCCCTTAATGATTTACAACACAAACATTTTTGTCAACAATCCATTGTATCGTTTCATAAGTATGACAGTAGTTATTTCAAAGCGGATAAAATTATTTCTAGTTATCTAGTATCTGTTTCATAAACATTATCTTTTTAATATTTTTCTCGTTATTTTCCGCCAGTAAAGATAAATAATGAGACAAAAGTTTCCAGAACAGAGGCCATGTTCTGATTGACACTTTTTATTAACAAAATGGTCACTTGAACATGACCCGATTTTGTCGACATAATCTGACATATTTTTGTATTTTACATTTTATCATCAACGAAGCAAATCTACCAAATGCAAATGTAAATTTTTTATTGGTTGTTAGAGTTCAATAGGCACAAAAATTACTTTTCTACAACAAATTGACTTCATGTAAAAATTTCGGGATCTGGCCCTTTCCAGGTAAACTTTCACTCAGTAAGTTGCCATAACTGTGTTTTACATTACATCCACTACTTAACATGTGGCAGTGTATAGGGATCTTCTCCGTGTGGTCGACGGCCACATGCCAGAAGCAAGATTCACTCGTAGTTGTCCGAGCTACCCGATAGGCGATTTGGCATCCTTCAAATTACACCAGTCAAGTGTTTATGTCACGAAAGTGTTAGGCATGGGTAGCACACCATTACTCCAAACCACAGCATTATCTCTATTACAGCTACTACACTCCCCGCAACAACCAGAGCCACGTTAAATGGTGCCCAGCAAATTGTAGCATTAAATACGGAACTTCAGCCTGGACGACCCGCCATATTGCATTTGCCAGCGGTCGCAAACTACCGAGCTGCCATCTTGTGGAAATAACACCCCTCGCTGTGTGACACAGCAGCTGTGACATCAGCTCAGACGGGTCACCATCCAAGCGAATCGTCTAACGCACAACCGCACCACTCCATGCCGGCTGACTGGTCGAGCTGATCTAGCGTACGGAATGGCCTGCTACCAATAGAGGTTGTGACCTCCCGGGAAGATATCCGCGACTAACAGGACTTAACACGCATCTGAACCGCGATGTGGCATGCTACTGCGAGTGGGTGAAATGGCCTTTAATCAACCGATGTGGCCAAGTGGGCAAGCATGCTGGACTTGTGGTAAACTCAGGACTGAAGACCCATACACTAAATATGACCTAAAAGAAACTATCTGTCGTCTGCCGCCTGATGATAAACCGCTTTTTGTACCTCTCCTCGCGTTGAGCGCGATAGGTTGCAAGTATTCATGAGCTACATGTACGGATATGGGAACAGACACTGTCCGACACAAACTGTGCCGAAGCCTTGTCCATTTCTCCGGCCTCTCAGACGCCGAGTGGCCATAGGTACAGAACAGTAACTTTCAGTGCAGTCAGTGTCAATCCCTAAACAACCAGCAAATGGAACTCAAAACACACCAGGACTTTCAATCATCGTCAGCAATCAACACACAAAACCAGTGTGCTGGAGTACAGTGCAGCGAAACTGGACCAACGACCATGACATAAAAATAATGTTCGAGACAGTTCCACCCAGTGTGTCTGACTAGCAAGGAGTGGAGCAAGGTTCAGATGGTGAGATTTATTTGAGACCGATTTAAACAAAAGCAAGTGGCTGCTTCACTGACAGCTGGAGCACCTGACCACTGCCTTATACAACACACAGCAGCCGAAACTGCGAGAGCGGGAGAAGTTGTGCCGCTCACCCACAGACATGTCACAAGCCTGCCAACACCATATCTTGGAAGGGGATAGGACCTGCTGTTACCACCCCTCCTTCACTATGCTTTCAGATGCTGCGGGTACAGTCACCCATGCTCCAGGGTTAGTTTTTTCACAATGTTCCGATGTCAACAACACCTGCGAAGTTTCAAACTCTCCCTGTGTTCTCTGTACAGGAAATAGTAAATTCAAGAGATTTCATGACCGACTGCACCGACCGACTATGGCAGTATGGTGCTGGAGAGAAATAATGGTCTAGCTAGGTCGGGAACCAGCTGAATGGAGATGCCTGCGAATGGTGGGGATCGGTTTCTGAATATAACATTACATGGCAACAGTTCACCCACACATTCACGTCGCGGTACGCCAGCACATACACCCAGATGAATCAGCAACTTGCAGTGTTCTCCGACGAACAGGAACCGCAGGAAGACCTGGAGACTTTTGACATCCAGAAGATCAGTCTGGCCAACAGATCCTACGAAAACCAACCCCTGAGGATGTGCTGGAGGCTTTCGTCGAACTTTTATGCCCTGAATACAAACCAGGTCTGAGGCCCCTGGTTTTCGCTAGTTTCTAACGGTTCATGCGAACAGCAATCAGTATGATCTGGGACAAAGAATGCCATTGAAAATACCACCAATCCAATTTCCGTGGGGTGTTTGGCAATAGTGACACAAACAGAATCAATCACAGTGCAGTGTTAAACCGGAACATGGAACTACCACTGATGAAACTAATTCTCGCCTACCACCGGCCGCCTCCTCACTTATGCGAGTTTCCGAATATACATGGCTGAGGAAAACAACGACTGTGATGGGAAAAAGTGGCTAAAGTGATGCGACAACCACACCAGGTAATGGGAAAGGGACTTCGACCATGCAAAGTGCTCCATGCTGTACCATATGCACCGACTAAGAGTACCATTGGCAAAAGAATTGTGCTTACCACCCACAACAGCAGGCGGAAAATGCAGCATAATAGTAGGGAATATTTGGGCTCCCTACTCTTCCACACTTAGAGGAACTGCAACATCAACATCAATGACAACACTATAGAACTCACATCTACCGACCTACTTGGCTCAAGTAAGTACCAATTGTGATCGTTTGTTACATATTCCTGTGAGGGTTAATGACTGTGTTGTCACTCTTATTGACCCTGCTGCGTCACACAAATTTGTACGTGCAGAGCTAGTAAACAAAGCAGACATCAACCAGGGTTACCAACCCATTCAACTTGCAACCATGTACAACAATAGATATGCGCTCGGCTAGACAACATTCCTATTAAAAATATGTGATATAGACATTACACTAATAGCTATAGTATCTAATGAAATTTGCGAGAATGCCATCCTTGGTATACCATTGTTAATCGAGGATGACACAGTCATCGCACTTGCTAGGGACCAAATCCATTTTGGCTACACAGAATGCCACACAGTGTACCACTTCGGACGATGCCAAGAGGCACGTAAACCTGACATAGATTTACACAGTTTTGAGCATGCAGTACCAGAACAGTACCATGAGACGATCCAACAAGTTCTTAAGGAACATGCAGACGTGTTTGCCGCAGCAGACCCATTGAAATGCCCTATTGTAACTGAGCACACCATACAGACAACACATGATTATCCAATGTACACCATAACCCAGGAATATGGCCCATTTCAGCTTAAAATAATTAATGAACAACTGGAGGAAATGTTTCAGGATGGTGTCGTCAAGCCCAAAGAAAGTCCCCATAGCTCTGCTATCAACTTTGCCTCTAAAAATGAAGGAAGTTGGTGCTTCTGTATTAATTTCCGTCTACTCAATCAGGTTATCAAAGCATTCCACCACTGCCCATTTAGCACATATACATCCAAAAAAATATCGGACGGATGTCACTCTCTGACATTAAGGATATCCAATGATATCCAAAAATTAACAAAGTTACATTCAAAAATCTACCAAAGGATATCCAAATGTCCATCCAATATCCAAAATGTGATATTGATATTTTTGATTTCCTATATACATCTGTAGATCTAGTCACTTACCTTAATCAATGGTCATTGGGTTTGTAATATCTATGGGATATCCAGTAAGTGGTACAAACAGTTGTCTTCTACTGAATATCCAAAGAATATATATTAGAGATTCACTGTATGAATTAGATAACACTTAGATATTGTGGATATTATTGGAATGTCCAGTGGATATCTTGTGCTATATGGGCACTAATCAACATAATACCGCATTGAACATACTCGCGAATGCAGTGATCCTAACCTCGCTAGACTTACGTAGTGGATACTGGCAAGTGCATATGCATCAAGCTGACTGGCCTAAAATTGCGTTCACGACTCCTGATGGCAGCAAATTTCAATTTTGTGTCATGTGCTTTGGGCGGAAATGTGCCCAATCTATGTTTCAAAATATGATGGTGAGTGTACTAGATGGACTAGACAGCGATTTCACAATGGCCTATCTCATAAACATTATCTGGTCCCAGTGCTGGGAAGATCATGTCAAACATCTATCCATTGTGTTTGAATGCCACGCTATGAATTATCTCATGCACGCTAATCACAAATGCCATATTGGGAAGACTAGCCTAAACTACCTATAAGACACCTAGTAGATGCAGAAGGGAACATACCAAGTCAGGAACATCTCAGGATCATTCAATAGTACCAAACCACACATGCGGAACAACCCCGAAAAATTTTCCGCCTAGTAAATTGGTTACGCCCGTACATACCAGAATTCTCCATGGTGACCCTACCACTGACAGACTTGGTGTCGCATAACAGCTGTTTCTACAGGGGGAAGATGCTCAAAATTCCTTTGAAAAGGTTCGGTATCGTTTTAGTCAGTGCCACGCACTCGCCCACCTCGACCCAACCAGGCACCTCTACCTACAGAGAGACAGCTGTCAGGATGTGCTTGGGGCAGTACTGTTCCAATACAGAGATGATGGCGAACTACATGTAATCGATTATGAGTGTACCAAATTCGGACCTACGGAGAAAATGTATGATGTCGATGAATAGAAAGACCTTGGAATGTATGGGTCCTGAAACACTACCACACTCAAATACAGTTACCTTCGTATGGATAAGCATTGTCTGACATGGCTCCAAAAACCAAAGGAGGCCCAGGTCAAGCTAACCAGGTGGTCTATGTTTATACAGGTGTATGATTTTATGATAGAACACAAACCAGGGGCTGAACATCAATTGGCCGATATGTTATTCATGTCCCCTTATGATTAGGAGATTGCCATGTATGTGGGCGAGTAGGTCGATATTATGACCCCTAGTCCCATGTTTAACACGCTGCAACAAAAACAAGTGCACAGTGATGCAGCGCCATCATCAGAACAGTCAACTGACCACGTCTATCAACAAGTACCTCTGTCGTAACAAGATGCAGAGGAAGTTCGGCGACATTGAGAGCAATACGAGAGCGAGCAGGTAACACTTTGGCGTGTTATTGATGGATGCTTAGAAATTTGCTTTGCTAAGGAGAATGACCGACAGCATGTGTACAGACGCACAGATACAGGCGACCCACTTATTATTTCTGCCCAGTGCACTCAGCTGTCGGGACACAGGAGGGTAGCACAATTAAAAATAAACGTTCTAGAGAACTTTTATTCGCCTGGCCTCACAATAAACACAAGAAAGTTGGTCCGTCACTACCATGAGGTCAACTACCTGAAACTTCACTGCATGGACTACACAGCACAACAGAAAGGAAGCCTGCCAACTCCACCATTCAAAACGACTGCACTCGACCTGGTGGGCCCATACACATAGACAACCAATGGGAAATAATTAATTTTAGATGTAACAGACCTGTTGACATGCTGGATGGAGGCCTTTCCCCACACAAGCTCACAAATGAGATACATAGTCAGAATACTCGAGGCAGAATTTCCCCCCGTTGGGGATTAAAGAAAAGCCTCCTGACTGATAACTGGGCAGAGTTTTCAGAGAGAATTGGGCATGACCATTGCACCGAATGGTGGGTGAACCATCTTACAACATATATATATCACCCCAGGTCCAACCCAACTAAGCACAATAACCAGGAGCTAAAGGCACAACTCCGGTTATGTGTGGGCAGTGATCACTCCTCGTGGGCAAAACATATTCCAGCAACATTGTTTTGTATACACAACCACAAAAACGAGGCAACCAGGCAATCACCTGCAGGGTTACTGTATGGGGACAACTTGGTATGCCCTGCGAATATGGGGGCCCGAGAAGGGAATCGAGCACCGGACACACAGGTTCCGATGTCAGGGATTACAGGGAGCAGTACGTCAATCTGGTGCAAGGAAGACAGCAGGCCTACATATGATCATGGCGACCTACCACAGATCGACCCCCAACAGACGTCAATGAGAGATCAGAGCTGTACATACAGGAACATCCATTATCAGTTGTGAAGGACAATTTCTGCATGTGTTTTGCACCTCTGTGGTGTGGATTCTGCCAGTTCTTTGAAAAAATGAATGACATATCTTACATGGTGCAAATTAACCCACACCAGCGAGTGAAGATACACAAGGATTACATGCACCTGGCAGGTGCCGACACTACTGGCTACCCAGAGACACCCCCGAAGTATGCCACCAATCCCGTCGATGTCCAACAACCAATCTCTGATGTTGGACAGACGACCAAAGCCATGGTGCCCCCTAGGCCACCGGACACCATCAAGAGGGGGAGGGAAGAACGCACGACTTTATCTGCTCTGTCGATGCATGAGGAGGCAGTACAAACAACAGCACAGAACATGCTGATGTTCAATTGCGATACGACAAGTCCCCCAACAACGACTAGTCTGCAACCAGTAGTTGGCACAGGAGCAGCCAACCCCGATGGGAACCCATCGCAGGTGGAAACCGACGACCAGCTGACGACATCTCATCTCCCTACCTCAGTGCGACATCCGGCACCTAAGCACCACCCATGATGCCAGCTATCGAGATCATCGGCCAGTGGAGTGGGTTAGAAGCACTAATAATAGGCCCAGAGGTACCAGCTGGATCGGAAACTGAACTCTCGGAGGGGATGAGTAAACATTCCAACCAGCTGCTCAAAGTCGGGACGTCTGTCCCGCCCCCAGAGACGTCGCTGGTAACCACACCATATCCGCAGCACCAGCATTTCAGCAACATCCTGCGGCAGTAGAGGTCAGAAGCGTGCTGCCACCTCTCACCTGCCGCTGCTGGCCATCATACTGGCCCGACTGTTCCACTGCGCACTGCGCCCCGATGTGCTCCGCGCCAGTCAGCACACACACCACATGCATCGACACTGTATTTGCAGCCCGGCAGCTACGTCTCTCCAATGCTGCGGCAGAATGACATAAGCGGTGTTGCCTACCAGCTTGCATACAACAACTGGACAGTGTCTATGTCCACGACCAGTTAGGCGTCAGGCATCTTGTTGTTCGTATAATGTCTGAACCACTCCAGCCACCCAGAAGACTAGGTATGGCATGACAATGGTCTCTGGGAGGGATGGTTTGATGTGGTCCACCTGTCAGTGGACTCCAGAATATGTCACAGCCCACCAACGTAGCACGACAGACCATTTTAACAGTTCAGTGAGTTTGTTTTGCAATGCCTTCTTTTGCACAAAGGTGCATAAGACTGCGACTTATATAGTCACGACTTTGACGAAACCATAGTAATCAAGTTTGACATGTTAAATTTACACGCGTTAGCTCACATATTATAGAAGGTTGACATATTTAATTGATATATTTTATTATGTATCGGGAAATGTTATCTTGAAAAAGGCCACACAAAACTTTAAGATTGAGGGTACCAAAATTCCACGTTGTTTCAACAAAACTTTCAATACAAGGAAGTATGTCATGCAATAATAATAATTTTCAAAGTGTTCTGTAATGTGTTTTAGATATTAAATTTCTTGCAAAGTTAGTTCAGCAAAATTCAGTAAAGAAACATGAAACAGCCACTGCAGTTCCGGCCATTTTGCCCCAACATGTAAAAATAACATTTACCAAATTAAAATTTACGAATAATCAAAGAAATTAAGTAAAGCCAATTACCAGAGTAAATGTGTGTACTCTATGTTAGGTTTACTGATAGTGATTTGCATGCCTAGAGTTAAAGTTCATTTTTTTAGACATATAATTTTAAAGGGCTAGAAAAGACTTGGAGAAACTTCCCGGTGAGGAATGACAGTCCAAACGAAGTTTTATCTTCATGTGCCAGCATCTCATGTACCTAGTTTTAAGCACATCATATGCCTTGTTTTCTTGGTCACATAAAAATATCCCCTTGTGTTTTGCGTGGGAGGTAACGGAGCCCTCCGCAATTGCCTCCCTGCACCAAGGCAGTCTAACTCAAGTGGGCGAGGTTGTCGGGCGTGTTTTGTTTATCCGGGGGACTTCAAACTTTTTGGCCTTTCATATTAGTGTATCAATAGTTTAAATCTTACTTTACCAGAAACGGTTTATTTTCGTCTTCCCTGTAGCGACCATACCTTACAATTTTCCGCAGACTTTTTGCGCCCTCGAAATGCAATTCATTGCATTAGTTTCTCTAGCTCCAGTTTGGCCTTTTCTTCCGCATCGTCCACTGGAGGGCCATAAGCACCAGGGATGCTTAAATTATGTTTTCCACCCTAACTTTAGTGAGTGATGTAATTGTACCACATTCTGTATATAAGGGCAGTGAAACAGGTGCTCTTATTTATATTTATGGAGAACCGATTTCATGGAAGTGCTTCGGGATCTGGTCCACTCCAGGTAAACTTTCTCTCAATAAGTTGCCATGTTTTCATTTTTCGTTACGTAACACAGGAGAGTGAGGTGTGGCTCTACAAACCCCACTAAACCATTACTAAATATGTGACAGTGTAGGAGGATCTCCGCCACATGGTTGACGGCCATGCAACATAAGCAAGATATACTCGTACTCGTCCGAGCTAACCAATATTCGAGTTGGCACATTTCAAATTACGGCATTCAAGTGATGAGAGTGTTAAACATGGGTAGGAGACTGTTTCTCCATCCACTACATTATTTCCATCGCCAATAATTCATTTCCCTCCACAACAAGAACTGCCTTAAATTGTGCCCAGCTACATGTGGTATTAAATACGGATCTTCAGCCTGGGTGTCTCGCCATATTGCATTCACCAGCTGCAGCAACAACACGAGCCACCGTCTTGTTGCCGAAACCACCCTCGCTGTGGGACAAAGCAGCTGTGACATCAGCTCAGACGGGTCACCATCCAAGCGAATCGTCTAACGCAAAACGGAACCACTCCATGCCGGCTGACTGGTAGAGCCACACTACACATGCGGAAGAGCTTGCTCAAAATAGAGGTAGTAACCCCCGGGAAGATATCCGCGACTAACGGGATCATACACGCATCCGCAATGCGACGTAACACGCTACTGCGAGTGGGTGAAATGGCTTATAATCCACCAATGTGGCCAAGTGGACAAGCATGCTGGACTTATGGAAAACTCAGGACTGAAGACCCATTCGCTAAATACGACCTGAAAGCAACAATCTGTCGTTGTCTACCGACTGATACTGAAACGAAAATGTATAAAAGGTGCGTATTAATACCTTTTTTACTCAGTTCACTGCGATGCCTCGAAGAAGTGAGACCGTAGCGGGAAGAAGCGGGATCGTCGATACACTGATCAACAATCTAACGTTCAAGCAACACATTCCCAGATACACATGTTTGCAGGCCACGAACGAAGATAGCTAAAAAAAAAGGAGGTCATGGCATGACACAGCCATCAGTGCACTGGACGAGGCATGCAAGCTGCACAAAATGCTTACTCCCTAAACAAGGATCTGGAAACTCGACACCAGGCAGACAAGATACTTGCACAGAAGTCAGATGAGTAAAGAAAGTCATCAGACACCAGATTCCGAGACAAAATAGCCGCCGGGGGCGTATATAACGTGAAGAAGACCAAAATAAAGATGGGAATGGGAGATAAGAGCAAAATAAAGGCACAGGTTAAAATGGCAACAGGTACAGAGAGCAAGAGAAACGCACAAATAAAACAAAAAGTGACGACAAAGGGAAGACAAGCATGCAAGGTCAAGAAAACCTCCACTGTTAGACTTTTCCATTGCTTTCGACTGCACTCAGGGCCCTCAGGGGCCTAATCGAAGCCACGAGTGCTATCGCCCGAGCCATCAACACAGCATCGAACGAACGTAAGCAGTTGTCTGGGGGCCAAAAACACAATGAGAATATGAAAGCTATCGCTATAGGTAAATAAGAAGGCCAAGTCATCTACCTAAGGCCATATCCAGTAGGCGGCGAAAGTGTGCAAAACCGATAGAACAGGCAGTGGCACTATTGATATCTCTACCGAAACGACTGCTCACGAAGTATATTTGGAGCTATTGTCTTTGCTTTTTGGTTCGTTCGTAAATGTAATTCTATAAAACTGCTATACATCGACAAGAAACCATCAGTTATGTCGATAATGCTTACCTTAACGACTCGTAGCTCCAAGCTGCGTGCAATACACTTTCCACCACTCGACCTGGATGGGGAATGGTTTATAATCATTGTCGATTTTAAAACATACAATGCGAAACTAAATGTAGAAAAAAAACTGTACGCTGTACCTCGTAAAAAGTGGCGATGTCTCCCATGAGGTGTCGCTGCCCATAGGCTCTTATAAAATAGGCAACATTGCTAGGTACTTTGAAGATTCGCTGTCCCCCTACACAGAATTCGAACTACATCGGAATCCCAATACTCTGAAGAGCGTTATCGTATGCAGCGAAGACATCGACTTTACGCAACTGCATACTACTGGAACAATGCTGGAGTTCGAGCCATGTATCTACGAAGCTGGCAAAACACACGAGTCGTCATGGCCCATAAACCATTTCTGTTCAGTGTGATATGAAATAACTACAATTTAGCGACCAGCACATCCCTCAATGGCAGGCCGAGCAATATACTACACGAAGTTTCGCCTATGGTCTCTTCAGGTTTTAAACTGGTCGTAGCACCACAAAGCATCATTTATGTTCCGGTCGTTGCGGAGAGAGCCCACGAGCTGGTTGTGACAGTTATCGATCAGCACAGAGTGTTAGTGAACTTCCGAAACGAATAAATTACTGTACGCCTGCATTTGAGAAGATGGGAATAAGATTTACGGTGACCAGAAGCATTAAAACAGTGATGTTCAAAACCTGCACTCAGTTTGCCGCAGGTATCCAAGGAGTTAATACATGCAAACGAGATTTTCCTCCGCAGCCTCGTCTTCAAAGTCAATCGCCATGGAAGATTACCTAAACATCGACGAGCTGGACGTTTTTGAAGACAGCATAACAAAGGGAGAACTTCATGCATACAAGCAATTCCTGATCGGACCATACAAATTACCATCGGAAGTTCGGATAGCAGTACAACACCAAGATATCTGCTATATTCCTTGCCAGTCTTTCCTGCGAATTAGAGGGACTCTGAAGATAGAAGATGGAAGCAATCTGGCATCGAAGAAAAAAACGAGCAATGGTATTCTTCGCCTGATCGATAGCATCACGAATTTTCTCAACGGTGTCGAGATGGATCAGTCGTGAAATGTAGGCATAACTTCAACGATCAAAAATTACCTTTTGCACACTCTGAATAAGCTGTCTGCTGCCAAGATGGCAGCGTCGGGTGTCGAAGATGACTACGGTGTTCCTAAATACCCTGGAGGCAAGTTCGAATGGTACATCACGCTCTCCATGCTATTGGGATTTGCTGAAGACTACAAACGAATTATCTTCAATTCGAAGCGGTAACTGGTACCGCTCCAAGCCAATACACACCATCGTGGGCACGGGAGAAAATGTGGAGACAGTGAAACTGAAACTAGTCAATCAAATGAATGCTGCCTCGTGTGCAGATAAGCACTGAGGAACATATCAAGTTACTAGGGAATGAGGAAGATGGCAAAAACATAAATTTGACTTTCAGGTCATGGAGTCTGGCGACATACTCCGGATTGCCAGCTATCCAGTGCATCAACTGGATAGCGAAGTCCAGCTTTGCTTCTGAGAAACCGAGGTACATCATCATTGGGTTACAGACCGGAAGACAGCAAAATGTGAGGATGAGCTGTTCACAGTTTGACACATGTCAAACAGAAAATGTGAAAATAATTTTGAATAGCGAAAGCTATCCATGTTGACATTAAAATGAACTTTGAAAATGGGCAGTACCTACTAGCATATCAAATGTACGCTTAACTCCAAAATTCATATTATGAACGCCCCCAATCCGCGATACTGAGCCCTATCATATTCAAGAGTTTGACCCTGCTCATGGTATTCGATGTGAGTAAACAGGACGAATGTATTACCTCCAATGTAATCGACTGCATGATCGAATTCACTACACATGGAAATATACCAGCAAACACATACACTGTCTGCCTGATACTTCATGACCGGTTCGTAATGTATAATTGTCAAGACAATGCCGTAAAAATACTGTCATGAGCACAGTGGAGAATATATAAATATAATTGTTCATGCACGACAACTATTTATTAACCTTCAAGCATCTTCAGCTTTAAGGTTCGAGAAGGTGCTGAAATGAGGTAATGGACAGTCGTGTATGTCAAGTGTTCTGGGGTTTCCCAGCCCGCTACAATTACTTAGTTGGCGGTGCGGACAACGAGTGGTGAACACAGAAGATTGAAATTAATAAACCTCTTATATGCGTTTTCTCATTATGTACATTACCAAATAAAATTATATTTTAAAAAATATTTTGTGTTTTATTTATTTTAAAAACTCCTCCGCTTTATATAAATATTATTTTTTAATAAAACTACATATGATGAAAAATAAAACAAACCAATTAAATATGACAATTAACATAGTTCGCAGGAATGGTCCTTGTCACCATTTGGTACAGGCCGATAGCAGACATCATTATCAAGAAATTAGCACTACCTAGACATTGAAAATAGAATCCAATATGGAGGGTGCCGACAGTACCAAATATACATAAAAAATTAAAAAATATGGCTGCCACCTGGTGGCTAAATCGACAGCTCGC
This sequence comes from Clitarchus hookeri, assembly GCA_002778355.1. Lineage (NCBI taxonomy): Eukaryota > Metazoa > Arthropoda > Insecta > Phasmatodea > Phasmatidae > Clitarchus > Clitarchus hookeri. The sequence continues at coordinate 873,198 of NQII01000349.1, forward strand.
CTGGTGGCTATAGCAATTATTAATATGCCAGCACAACCTATGTGATGTAAAAGTAAGCATAGGAAATTCCAGCTATGTATAAACCAATGATAAACGAAAAAAACAACAACATGGCTGCCTATAATGGAATTAGTAATGGTGAGGGGGAAGGGAGGAGAATGTTAAGACAACGTGATTGAATGGAGGGGTTCAATCGTCTGCTGGACATGGTGCTGGGGGACCTCTGGAAATGTAGATTTTTTAAAATACATTTTTTAATAATACATTTTAAATACATTTTTAAAAGTTTTATTTAAATAATAATTTTAATACAATTTAATAACCTTTTTATAATAATTTTTATAATAGTTTGTGATTGTTGGGAATTTTTGGGTTTTCAATATCAAAGGTCACCAAGTCAAGGTTAAGTTCACCTGAATCCAATATGGCGGTCGGGTGATGATACAACAAGATGGGTGGTTGGCTCCGGACAATGGACCGTGTGAATCTATGTGGTATACTCTATGCCTATAAAAACAATATGGCCACCACTGCTCTGGCAACGAAAACGATTCCCCAAATCCTTCTGATGGATAGCAAAGTGCCTTTCGGGGGATCGTTTTTCAACTGGGCGATCAGTGCTATTTTTGAGAGAAAAACTGGAAAATTTTAGAAGGAAAAAAGGGAAACTTTTGAGGGAAAGTAGGGAAACTTTAAGAGGAAAGGCGAATTTTGAGGGAAAATGGCCACTGGACGACCAGATTGACAGAGCAAGAACACCTCCAGTGCTTCGTTAACCCCAGCCCTTGACCGAAACTCATCCAAATCATACAACTGCTAATGACGAAATGAGACACCTACGAGGTGTAGTAGAGTCGTGTGTGGAATGTAGACTTACAAGACATTAGCGTGAAGACGACATACATAAAAATACATGGCTGTCGGCTCTAAATACTGATGACGACCATGCGACTCCTACAAAGAAAAGTAAACTTGATATTGAGGATGAAACAGAAAGGGAAGACGATCAAGAAGACAGAATTGATGATAATGACTATAAAGAGAGTGTTGATAAAGAGTCTGATGAGAAGGATGATGGTTCTATCGACATTCCCACACATTTAACCAACGAGTTTCCTTCGACAAGAGGTGTTAAGAAGGCAGAAGGAGTCAAGAATTCTCGTTACATATTTTCTGAAGACCCGAATGAACTTACTGATAGACTCAGACATTTCATTGTCCTGCAAAAATGCGGGGATCTCTCACACATTGTTGAGATCTCTTCAATCATTGGTGAACTGAAGGATCGGGGGTATATCAGACGAGACTGTTGGATACAAACTACGATCTGCAATTATCTTAGAAATGTTAAGATCGAATGTACAAAATAATTTGAATGATAGAATGTTTACATTAGGTAAATAAATTAACTTATCTATGCATAGTATGTGTGTTTAATTTATTGTACAGTCCCTTCTTCTCTGAAAGACTTACTAATTCAGTGGTGTAAACAATTGATTGCGAGAGTCTGTTTTAGAAAACATGTATGTGAGCTTGTAAAGGAGGATGGCTATGGTTCGGTCGGAAGTATTGTACCTTACTCAGGTCGTTAAAAATCGACTGAATTCTGTATGATACACGAATGAGATGAGGAATGTTTTAAAAGGAATACTTTTGAGGAATGTTTCGCAACTAGTTGGTTAGCCTGGTCAGTTGGCTTGGTAAATTTGTATGACCCTTTGGTATGGTCAGCTCTAGTAGAAATATTTTGCGAAGATTTTGCTAAGATTTTGTGCGAAGAGGTTAGCTACTAGACTCTTTTTAGGAGACTCCTTTCGAGATTTTCCATCATCGTTTGTTTGTATAGGTAGGTGGTATGGCCGGTTGGTCTTGTCGGTTGGTCTAGCCAGTTTTGCAGGAACTGGTCTCGTCAGGAGCTTGTCTTGGGCTTAGTCAGTTTCGTCAGGGACCAATCTTGGGCACAGTTAGTCTTGGGTGGAGTCAATCTTGGGCAGATTTATTTTGGGTGGAGTCACTCTTGGATGGAGTTAGTCTTGGGTGCAGTCAGTCGTTGGCTAGTATGGTTAGTCGGTATTGCCCTTGTTGTGACCAGCTAGTATTGGACAATTGTATGGACTGTGATTTTTCTCGATTTTTCGAGGTCAATATCATTGGGGTCAATGTCAAGGTCGACAACAACCAACATGGTGGCTAAATCGACAACTCCTCTGGTGGCGAAATTGATAATTAATACACTTGTGTTACCTTGGTGATGAAAAGTAAACAAATGAAAAACGAAAAAACTAATATGATGGGTGGAGTGCATTCGACAAAATGAGCGAAGATGAGGGAGTAGGGGAGGGGATTATTAATACATTGTAATTGATTAAAGATGGGTCAGTCGTCTGCTGAACACATTGTTGAGGGAACCTCCAGAAATGAAAAATTTTAAATCAATATTTTTATAAATTTTTAAAATAAATTTTGAAATAATTTTTTAATAATTTTTTTTACAAATTTTAATAAATTTGTATACATTTTAGGAAGTTTTTAATTTTTGAAATGTTTATATAATTTTATGATTTTTTGGAGTTCGAAGTCATCGTCATGGGGTCAAGGTCAAAGGTCAAGTTAAAGGTCACTTGGATTCAATTTGGTGGTTGGGTGACGTGATGTCATAACCTGGTGGCTGGTCGGCTCCAGTCCCCTGTTCCCTCTAAGCCCAAACATTCGAAGTTTGAATTTTTTATAAAATATTTTTAAAACATGTTTTATATTTGAAAAATAGTTTCTGGAAGTTTTTATAATGTTTGGAAATGTTTAATATAATCGTGCATTTTTGAGTTTTCAAGATATCCAAGGTCATGGACACAAGGAAAAGATCAAGGCCAAGGTCATCTGGATCCAATATGGCGGTCGCGTAATGTCATAACATGGCTGTGGGGTGATGTCGTAACATGGCGGCCAGTCGGCTCTGGCTGCGATCCTGGACCCCTTTGTACCCGACTCGTCTATTTTATTCTACTTGTAAGAAATGCAGAATTAATGTTATTAAGACTATGAATGTCATCCCCTTGTTGCTAATTGCATGGTTCAGCTGAGCGGGAATGCATAATCTGGAATTGCAGTCCTGTCAAGAGGTATGATGCCACACACCCTGAATCCAGAAACTCCATTTTGTACTGTTGTTGCACGAGTCCATGCCATATAGAAAAAAGAACTAAATTGAATCCTTGAAATAATTCTCTACTTGTCAGATGCTATGTGCCATAACCCGTGTATGGCAATCTCTCTTTTTTTTAAGTTAAGGGGCTTGAAAATAGACCAGTCAAGTGGCTGCAAATGAGTTGCGTGACTCGGTAGACGTTTTTTTACTTTCGGCTGATATTTCCAATAAAGTAGACGAATTCGTATGATAGGTATGTCCATCCAACAGAAGAAGTGCTGGCCCTGGTGTTTTACTCGGAAGAAAATAATTTACAAGCCAATACATAAAAATGTTTTGTATAATTGATGTGATATTTAAATTTTGCATATCCCCCTCAGTTGCTAGTAAGGATTCAGTTGATGTTAAATCATTGGCTTTTTCTAGTGGATATAGCACTTTATACATAAACACTTGGATAGTTGTTTTTTTTTTCTGGAAAAAATTTATTACAAAACTTAAATTTGGCAGTACACTTTCTCTCTATTTATTTTTTTCTACATAAATGGTAAATAAATACTAATAATCTCCCAAGGCAATGGGCCAATATTTTTTTGTAAAATAATTATTTCTGTTGAAATATGCACTTTATTTAAATATTGGTTATGTGGGTTTGGCAAGGGCGGTGAGGGTGGTGACTGTTGGTGAAGTGATGGGTGTTAAGTGTGCGGGGAGGTGGGGGGTTCCAACATGGCTGCCCTAGGACACCTCGACAACCGAGGTGGTGGGCGAATCCTGAATTCTGATGCAAGATACCTGCGCCAGAACTGACATTTTATATCTACTTATAGATACACATACAATTTTCAAACTTATATAAATATACATGTGTTCAGGATCCTATTGTTTTTATCTAAAATGTATATGTCGAAAATTTGTATTTCTTTAATGCAATTTTTTTGGTATATTCCACATGAGTAGCTAGAACAAAAGTTTTGCATTCTACTAGCTGGCACTTCGAGCCTCCGATGATTTTGAAAAGGTGTTATTAACCATTGCATCTTTAGAAACACAGAAGTATCGAAGCGAACATTCCTTTACGATGTAATTCTCCAGCATGCAGTTTCGAGGATCACAAGAGTTTGGTACCAGCTCATACGAAATTTGCTTCTTCATTTCATAGATAATCGTTGGAAATTTGAAAGCAGCCAATATAACCACATGGCACATTCGGCGCGACAATCTTTCATGCTCTTAGCGACGATCGTTTCATTGTAAAGTTTCCGTTGGATGTGAACATGATGTCGAGTCTGCAATATTCGATGTGTTTTAGTCGTCGGAACATGTATCTAACGGCATGTGGAAAAGGTCTCGTAGGGGGCGTATATGTTCACCATTTTGAACTTACCGATTTTTTAAATTGGTTTCCTGTGCATGAAGTCGGTGGCTTTGAACGCTATGAATTCTTTGGAGAGGCACGGAAAAAACGAAACAATAGAGTCACTTTTTTCGATCTTATGCCGGTAACCATTGCAGCTCTCATGCCAAAAACAATAGTTTCAATTTTGGCGAAGCAGTTTGAATACGCCTATACCCATCGAAGTAGCTATGACTTCATTCTTCAGAGTCTTGTCCTAGAGGTTTTAGCATGGGAATTTAGTGTCTGGCGAAAGGTAAAAGACGTAACAGAATGTGTTCCAGGTTCACTGTCATCTCGTCTGCGATTGAAAGCTATAAAAACATGTATACTACAATGCAAAACTGAGTGTTCCACATACTGCAGAAGTATATAAAGCACACTCTTTGATACCAATCTTTACGTTGGAATATTTATCGACCATGTAGGCACTAAATACCGTAATCTCCAATATTTCTTCTTGTTTGGACACGTGTTTAGTTTCTACTTCATCTTCATTTGCTTCGTCTTCATCTTCCCAGTCTACATGGTCGGATGACCTGTTTGTTCCTGCGCTGTTATTAACTTCAGTATAATCGTAGTCAACTTCATCGTCCACCCATAAATGAATTTCCAATTCACTCTCATAATCCAGCATCTCTCTTCTTCGGGTGCGACTATGCGAATGATGTTTTTGACTTCTGGCGGTGAAAAAAATTCGCACCAAGTATTCAAAAGAAAGACAAAAAATAATTTCTTCGGAACTTTTTGCAATGTATATCGCGATCCAAGTCATCACGACGGAAATGTAGTCCACAATCGTTCTCGCTTTTGACGTTATCGTGGCAATCTTTGAAGACACATGTGGGACAGACATTTGAGAATTGTACACAAATCATAATTTACACTTTCGGCGAGTTTTCGCTTTCGATAGGTATCACAACTAATCAAGTAATTTTCTATCGACTGTATGATTGACTCCGAAATTTCTTTGGGTAATACTACATCATTCGAATATTGGCAAATTGTAATTAAAATTCAAATTTAATTGCAAATACAAATTTTGCAGTTTGGGTTTCGTATGATTCAATGGGCAAAACAAGTAATGCATTACGAAATAGTTGATAAACTTCGTTCTGCCCTCAACTTCTATGCCTTTTGTGTTATAGTGAACACTGAGGCCTATTACCAGCATGTAATTATCCAACATTTCGACATGTAACATGTTCAGTTAATTTTTGTAATATTAGTAATTCAAAATATGTTTCATATGCAAGATATTAAAAAAATATTCAAAATCATTCACTCCGATGGAACCAAGGTCCGAAAGTCCGAAACAAACCACCATATTATGAAATATATCTTTCATAGGTTTGATAGTGATGTAATCAAAACACAATTCATTTACATTCATAATTTGAAAATATTCTTTGTTAATTAGTATTAAAAAACATTCTTATATATTTTTTTGCGAAATGACTGTAATATAAACATATGTATGTATATTCCATACGAATGCCTTTTTTATTGAAAAAAAATTTTTCGGCGTAATAAGGCCATGTTTTGCATATACATAAATATATGCATCAATAAAACAACAAATAGGAAAGCATATTGTTGTCGGATCATTTGTCTGAAATCATAAGAAAAGAAAAACTGTCTTTTTGGGGGTGGAATTGCAATTTACAGGCACATGAATTATCTTTTGCTAGGTAGTATTTCGATGAATATTCGGATGAAGTATTTGCCAATTGCAGTTTTCCAGAACTTGAGCCGCATTCGCATAGAGCCTGTTATTATCGGCGCAATTAAATCGGTGAGTCAGGCTTTAAAATTATGCTCTCTCTGCACGTGTGTCGAACCCTGATACCGAACAAGAGTTAGTTTTACAATTCAGGTATGATATTCCAATGTTTTGCTCCTACGACAATCGTTGCAACTTCGATTCAATATTTTTTTCCCCAAAATACAAATATCCATAATCACATTCATTCCCTTCAATGATGATGTACCTGAAAAAGAAAGAATCAACTTCGAGCTGAAACTTTTCTATTAGTGCATCAATAAAACTGCCAGTTTCGATTTAAAGGACGACTATTCCTTATTGCCCCAAATTTCGTTTTTATGCTCCAACAGGGAATTCGAACACTATCTGAATACATATATTGCAACAAAAATAACCTGGCAAATGTCTTGTTCAAAAATGCACAAAACAAAAATGCAATTTCTGCCATCATATTCATGTCGAACCCTCAGTTGCATTACTCCAACAACCACACGCAGATTGTATGCCCCATCGAGAATTGGCAAAGTTGACTACCGATCACGACAGGATTCCGACCACGGGAACCTTCGACAAATTTTATTTGAAACATGACAAAATATTGCTGTTTTCTTGAGAAAAACAACAAAAATTCTCTGACAAAACTCAAATAAAAATAATAATCATGAAAAACTCGAATACGATAAGAATATAAGGAAAGAAAGCAAAAAAATATTTTACTCTTTATTCAATGTGTATGCATGTGAATAAATATAAGATTCGATGCAACAGCAAATCCGGAAATTAATCTTCTTGTCAGACACAAATCTTGCCAATATGGAGCAAAAAAATGTAAAAAGTCAATAGATATTTGGTAATTTGCAAACTCTATTCATGGAAATTGTGAAAAATGCAGTATCAGGAGACGTTACTCCGAATGTAACAAAGACATCGACGACCGAGACGACGCAGTCGGTTCCGGCAGCAGTGGCCATAACCACAAAGTTGGCAAAATGGCAAAACAATCAAATTTTTCCTACAATCGAAAATGTCTTGCGAAGAACCGATTCGTCGTCACCAACAGATTTCATCGACGACAAGAGTTGCGAGGAAAAAAGTACTTGTCATTACAGCATGTATGACAATCAACTAAGGTTCTTTCATCTAAATAACATTGTTGATCATCTGGTGAAGATAAATTTTAGTACCGATCTATATAATTGGTTTATGTGTTGGCTGTTTGGAATGATAGCAAAAGGTTTAACATGTAGTTTCCTAATGATTTGTACTGTTACAATTTTACAAGACGAAATGAACTATTATTCTCGAAGGAACATCAGACATAGGGAATACAACAATATGCACTCAACCATTCGACTTTTTGAAGTTCTTAGATGACTGGTCATTGTAGAAGAACTAATATGAGAACATCTTTTTTCAGTTGATGTACTATATCGATATAGAAAACGAGTTGATGTGCATGTCAAAACAATGAAAAAATGTAAAGTGGTCATATATTGTTATCCATTCACGCAGTTCGTGTAAAGTTTATTATTTCTACACAATGGCTAATATGTCGACCTACAAACTTTCAAACAGAATGTGTTACCATCCTTACTAATCTAAACTCTTACTACACATTCGTGAAACGCTGCTTCTAAAATTTTCAATCTTGGATTCTAAAGTTGAAATCAAATTGTGCATAGCCTCCGAAACTTAACTCTCAATGGAACAGATAAAGTTACAAAGCACATTTGAAGTTATCGACGATTTAAACCTGGACAACTACATCATTAATCACAACTTTATGTTTACATGGTTTGCTTCGTTGTTTGATGAAGAGCCTCTGTTGATAAATTTGAGTTGATAAGAGTTGAGTTAAGAGATTATGGCGGCTCCTAACAACGAGGTCTTGAGAGCTACGTTATTAAAAAATATGTTTCAAATAATAAACAGTCATGTTAACTTTTAAATGCTTTATTTTTTATGAACATAGTTCAAGACATGATTAATTAACTTGCTGCAATATTATTTTTCACAACACATTGCACATTAGGAATTTTTGAAGACACATGCAGTACAGAAAAGCAGCTGACCACAAGGAAATGAAAGAACTTCAACTCATTTTGGTAATAAATCTTTCACTAAGAGGATTTGATTTTTCTTCGTCTTTATTTTCTTCTTTCCGTGTTAATTTCAAGGATCATCGTCATATTCCAAGATTCAGGATATGTTGTCGGGATCAACATAGTTCACAAATTTTTTCTCTTTGTGTGCTTTCCAGAAAATATATTTCCCCGAGGTCTTCTTGTTATTACATGTTCGGTATACTCTTTACCATTCATGAACTATATGTATTCACATTCTACCAATGAATAATTGTAAATGTGTTCGATCCAAGGGTCGTCGTTTTAATTCCACTGAATGTACGAACAGCTGAAATAAAAACATTTCACCACATAGCTTTCACCATTATAGTAGAAACTGGCTTCACTCAAATGTTTTGGAAGTTTTTTTCATCCCCTCAGGCCAAAATTCATACATTGCCAACTTCGACTCGAACCAACTGTATTCGGGAAACATCGGACCAAAATATTCTACGATTCCGACCTTCTCGAAACACGGCGTTTTTAATTATGCGAACATGGTCTGTATAGCATTCGACAGTACTCTCATGCGGTCGTGGTCAAGATATACAAAATATACCATGGCAATCACCTATAATAACAGTTTACATTCTGTTACATATTTTTTTATAAAGTGTGTACGGTATAATGCTTGAACGATTCGGTGAAGCGTTTTCGGGGAAACAATAGTATCTTCGATTTACTCAACATTTTTTTTTCAAATACAATCTGTCATCTCTCGAAGTCATTTATACCCTTTCGAGCGCATTTGTACCTTTTTGGTAAACTTCCTTATCGAGTTTAGTGATAATTTCATTTAAGGTGAATATCGAGAGATTGATTTTGCTTGTGAATTTGAGCGTGCCATCGAGCGAAACCAGTTTCTCCACGAGTTCCATGTAATGAAGCACATTTACCTTAGCACTGCTCGTGACCATGCAAATTAAATCTTCACCCAAAAGATTTGGGGATTTTAGCGAGTATAAAAACAGGAGTGATTTGTCATAAAAATCTTTGACGATGCTGTTCCCAAGTTTGTTAGTTTTTTGGTTCACTTTACAAAATAAATCATAAGTTTTCTTAGAACTCTAATTAAACTAAATAAAGATAAACATTTTACAAAATATCTGCAGTAGGCTCGAACTACTCAACAATGTAGGGCACATCGACTCTCAGTTTGTCCAGCATTTCTTGGTTAGTCTCATTGCCGAACCAGTTCTTACTGTAGATTTTTCAAAATTGTTCGTAAAATTGATGGAATTAGTGTGTTTTCACCAAGTTGCACTTGTGTATGTGTCTCGGTAAATTTCGGCCCGAATTTATTGAAACGGATGTAAATAGTGTAAATGGTAGACTTTTTGATCATCACTTCCCTGACTGTGACTTCGACCGAAACCAGATACAGCAGTTCTGTATCTCTATCGAAGTCCAAATTTTGATTTTTCAGGAGCAGCAGCGAGACAAACAGCAAATAGTTAGCAGCGAACGTCACCCGATAGATAATGGTAATTGATGCCAGATGTATCGCTGGATCACATTTGGATTAAATAACCGTACCATGCGCTAAATCGACGAACTTCTGCTTTTGTACATAGATGCTGTCGATCAAGTCGAATAAGGTGATTTGAGTGACAGCTCTGTGCCCAGCAAGATTAACCCTGAATGAGAGACGTTGAATTCGTTGGGCCATAGGTAACTAGTATGACCCGAATAGTGGAAATCAATGACAAATTCATGGGACGAGAGTTTATAAAAAACATATAAACCTTAACAATTCTACACTGCTGAACCTACTGAACAACAACATATGTGAAATCGATTATTTATTTTATGACATAAGACCCGCGCAGTATTCTGCAGTTTAAATCATTAAGAGACTGCCCGAAATGGGAATAATCAATATGTAACATTTTATATATAAACAGGTACATTAAAGCAAAAAAAAAATAATTAACTATATTTTTGCGATTGAATTACACTAGAATACATGAATCATAAATTTGAGTTGGAGTTCCAAAATAGTATCATCAAAAAGAAATTGTCCAATTCCTTGAACTGTGAGGGTCTCCATGGAATTATCCGAACTGCAACAATGTCATTGTATTTCCCTGANTAAAGCAAAAAAAAAATAATTAACTATATTTTTGCGATTGAATTACACTAGAATACATGAATCATAAATTTGAGTTGGAGTTCCAAAATAGTATCATCAAAAAAAAATTGTCCAATTCCTTGAACTGTGAGGGTCTCCATGGAATTATCCGAACTGCAACAATGTCATTGTATTTCCCTGAATTTGACCTTGACTTCGGCCTATATAAGTGAGAAATCTGGAAAAGACACACCAATCAGTGCTGAGTATTTGAAGAGGTAACATCTTTTGATGGAGAAGAGTAAGGGGTATAGGGAAAGGGGCAAATATGTATACAATCAATTAAATAGAATATATAATGTGAATATATTTATTAATACTTATACCTTTATATTTCTCCTTAATTTCTCTTATTATTTTACTGTTTTCTTGGACTTTCAATCTTTTTAAATCAAGATCGTTCTGATGACATTAACAATTCATGTAATTCTGGAGATTTCGACAATTTGGGAAACCTCAAGGAATTCCGATAACATCATTAGTCGTCCATATAACGAAGTGATGATGGGACATCGCATCGTAATTACACTTGCTCGCAAATGCCCGATATCATCATGTAAATAACTGCGCCAGTGTGTTGTAGGTGTTTATATATTGCAAGGGTGTAATGATGCATTACTCCCTGAGCATTACCTTCTTTAAAATATTCATGGTTATATGATCAAAGTTCAAGAATCATGTAGAGATCACTTATAGCATTTGCATTATAGATAAATATATATTGCAAGGGAGTAACCATTTATTACATCTCGAGCATTAGCGTGTTGAAAACCTTGCCATGGTTACATGATCAAATTCGAGAAAGCTTGTGTAGACCAATTACATTTGTGCTGTAAGTGATTATGTTATGCAAGAGAGTAACAATTGGTTACCCCTGAACATTACATTGTTAAAAACATGGCATTGAGTTAATGTACAGACCTACTGTGTAATTGTGTTTTGGATGAATATATATTGCAAGGTAGTAACGATTCATTACTCCCTAAGCATTACCATGTTGAAAAACATATTCTGGAAATCATGTAGTGACTAACTGCAACACTAGGCGGGCTGCAGTGATCTCAGGAGTGGGGCGAAAGGAAGTTAGACTTATGGTAGCAGATTTTCAAAGATTGTTATCATATAAATGATGAGCGCCAGCTCTGAGAGAGCACGAGATCTCTCTCTGGCATGGGAAGCTGGCCCACATTGCTTCTCCTGAGATCACCCTGTTGACGATATGATATTGTAATGTTGATGTAATCCACTTTATGAGAAGCCTGGATGAGGTTTGTAGGCTCCCTCATATGCCACTAACCCTAAGTGATACTGTTATTTGGGCCACCTCACACGCTCGTAATACACCAGTATATAAGTGAGAAACTTTAGGATTGTGGTTGTGTAGTAGGTAGAACACCCACAAAGCGTTATATAACTGTGAAGCAGCCGACCGTGAAATAAAAATACACATATGGAATTGCACTGAATTTACTCACTGGTTAATTCTCCTGAGAGGCATGAATACAATTTTAATGTCTCTGAAATGCTACCAACCACGTGGTAAAAGGCATATGGCCAATACAAAAATTAAGGCAGTTACATCCCCTGCACAATAAGATCTGGTGGAGTTGGGAGCGGCACAGTCCCAGGGTTAGCAAAAGGAAGAATTAAGTTCCAGACTACATAATTGACCTATTGAAAACTAAATGACCCAGTACAAAACATTTAAGACCCAGAGAACATGCAGCGCATGGTGGCTCCCGACAGACACTAATAGCCAACTGAAATAACAAGGCAGTGCCCACCTAGACAACCATTCAAATGCACACCAGTTTAATTGACGCTATGTGCGCAAAAGTGGGCCAACCCTCGTATTAGCTAAACTGAGAAAAAAAGAAGAAGAGTTTTTCTGTGGGCCATCTCTCACTACTGGAAAATTATAGCCACCATAAAGAAAAATCAGCTAAACTGACATTACTCTAGGCCTTTGTAAGTTACATTCGATTACCAAAAATCGAAAGTTAAAGCAAAATAGCATGTGAAGGTACAAGGATCAGTTATTAAGAGTCATTACAAGCAATACATTTATACTATTAGCTCTACACAAATAATTAATTAAACAAATATAACCCTTAACTATAAAGTGCAAGGTAGGTACCGTTGTATATTCCATATCCTATGAAGTGTAGGTTCACTGTTTACCATAGTCCATAGCAGGTATCAGTTCTTCGTCGTCGTTTGGATGTTGGTCATAAGATCGCAGATTGAAAGAAAATGGGTGCTGTTTGGGGTACCTACTTGAGGAGATAATGGCATCTTCTTGACGCTTGATGCAGTTTTAAAGTTGCTTTGATATGACGATGTTCCTGGTATTTTTGTGTAAATGAAAAAGTGGCATGGTGGTGAAAATTTTATTAGCATATATGTTTTTTTTAAATTCATAGCTATGTTCTCTGGCCAGGTTTTAGTATATATTTTGTTATGAAAAATAACATAAGGAATACGCAGTGACGATAATAGTGAATCAAGTCGGAAAAAGTTTGCAGCTAGCGCGCTCTCTTGCAATACACTGTCTAAACCATTAAAGATGGAACAATATCACGTAGTAAAGAATTGTGTAGAAAAAAAACCTTAAAAAACTCCGCGGTAGAATATATCTATTACAGAGAAATACTTATAAGTGTTTTTACCATTTAAATCACAAACAACATTCAATGACGAAGTTTTTCACCTTGCACTCATTAAAATTGAAAAGCAAGTTCTGGCATTGTCAGGAAAAAGTATAAAAAGCGTGGGCCTACCAATACCTGATAACATAGTAGATTCAACTGTTAACAATAACTACATTAGGGAAACTACATATAATATATTAGAATTGCACACCACCGCAACACTTATTAGTATTTCTCTGAGGTGACAAAAGTCATGGGATAGCAATATGCAAATATATAGATGGCAGTAGTATCACGTACAAAATGTATACATGGGCAGTGCATTGGTTGGGCTTTCATTTGTATTTAAGTGATTCATGTGAAAAGGTTTCTTATGTGATTATGGCCGCACGACGGGAATTAACAGACTTTGAACGCGGAATGGTAGTTGGAGCTAGATGCATGGGACATTCCAATTCGAAAATGGTTAGGGAATTCAACATTCCGAGATCCACAGTGTCAAGAGTGTGCCGAGAATCCCTAATTTCAGGCATAACCTCCCACCATGGACAACGCAGTGACCGACCGCCTGCACTTAATTACCGAGACAAACGACGTGTGCGCAGAATGGTCAGAGTTAACAGACAAGCAACACTGCGTGAAATAACCACAGGAATCAATGTGGGACGTACGACGGACGTGTCCGATAGGACAGTGGGGCAAACTTTGGCTGTACTGGGCTATGCGAGCAGAAGACCGACTCGAGTGCCTTTACTAACAGCACGACATCGCCTGCAGCGCCTCTCGTGGGCTCGTGACCATATCGGTTGGACCCTAAACGACTGGAAAACCGTGGCTTGGTCAGAGGAGTCCCGATTTCAGTTGGTAAGAGCTGATGGTAGGGTTAGAGTGTGGCGCAGACCCCACGAATCCATGGACCCAAGTTGTCAACAAGGAAGTGTGCAAGCTGGTGGTGGTTCCATAATGGTGTGGGCTGTTTTTTACATGGAATGGACTGGGTTCTCTGGTCCAACTGAACTGATCATTGACTGGAAATGGTTATGTTCAGCTACTTGGAGACCACTTGCAGCCATTCATGGACTTCATGTACCCAAATAACGATGGAATTTTTATGGATAATAATGCACCATGTCACCGGGCCACAACTGTTCGCGATTGGTTTGAAGAACATTCTGACAATTCCAGCGAATGATTTGGCCACCAAGATCGCCCGACATGAATCCCATCGAACATTTATGGAACATAATCGAGAAGTCAGTTCGTGCACTAACTCCTGCACCGGTAACACTTTCATAATTATGAACGTCTATAGAGGCAGCATGGCTCAATATTTCTGCCGGGGACTTCCAACGACTTGTTGAGTCCATGCCACGTCGAGTTGCTACACTTCGCCGGGCAAAAGGAGGTCCGACACGATATTAGGAGGTATCCCATGACTTTTGTCGCCTCTNGAGGTCCGACACGATATTAGGAGGTATCCCATGAATTTTGTCACCTCTGTGTATATAGATATGCTACCGCTGAGTTCTGTTTAGTTCCTTTTATTCTACACAATTCTCTACTACATGATATTGTTCCATCTTTAACGGTTTAGACAGCGTATTGCAAGAGATGGCAAACTTTTTTCCGACTTGATTCACTATTATCGTCACTGCTTATTCCTTATGATACTTTATGTAACAAAATAAGTACTATAACCTGGCCAGAGAACATAGCTATGAATTTTTAAAAAAACATGTAAATCGGATAAGTGGTTCTCGAGTGATAAGCACACTAACAGACAGACAAAGAGACATTGAGTTAAAAAATATGTATAGAAGATAAACACTATGTAAAATTCAACTTTATTTAAAAAAAAAAACCTAAACAATAATTCTGAACTCCACGCGAGCAGAGCCGCGGGCACAGCTAGTATGAAATAAAACTTGTCACAAGCCATTCATATACACTGAAGAGCCAAAAAAACTGGTACACCTGCCTAATATCGTGTAGGGCCCCCGAGCATGCAGAAGTTCCGCAAGACGACGTGGCATGGACTCGACTAATGTCTGAAGGTATGCAGGAAGCAATTCACACCATGAATCCTGCAGGGTAGTCCACAAATACAGTCTGCGCCAATTTGTGATAGAGTTGCACGCCTGTCACGTTGAATGATTCTCGTCAGTCGTCGTTTGTCCCGTTCTTTCACGATATTTTTCCGGCCGCAGCGATGTCGAAGATGTGATGTGTTACCGGATTCCCGATATTCACGGTACACTCGTGAAATGGTCGTTCTCGAACATCCAAATGTTATCGCTACCTCGGAGATATTATGTCCCATCTCTTGTGCGCCGACTATACCACGTTCAAACTCACTTAAATCTTGATAACCTGCCATTATAGCAGCAGTAACCGATCTATCTGCCGACCACATCGTGTTACGCTGATTGGTTCTATACCTCTGTTATTTGCATATGCATGCCTATACCAGTTTTATTGGCTCTTCAGAGTATATAAGCGCCCCCTTAAATGGGATATAAAGTAAACAGGCTTATGAATTGTTAGATAAAGGTGTTATTGAACCATCCACCTCACAGTATGCAAGTCCAGCCTTTTCGATTCCAAAATCTAATGCTAAACATAGAATGGTTTTTGATTACCACAAAATTAATAAGAATATTGAAATTGAGTCTGTCCCTCTTCCTGACCTTCCTTCGGCCTTCAATTGGTTTGGCAAATCCAAATTTTTCACTACCCTTGATCTTAATGCTGCGAATAACCAAATACCATTTTCAAATCAGTCCAAACCAATCACAATTTTTTTTGTGTCCCCTGGAATCTTTATCAGTTTACCCGTGTGCCTTTTGGTTTGTCCACAGGTGCTTAATTGCTCAGGCACTTTTTGGAAAAAAAAATGTATCAAGTGAAATTTAAATATGAATACAACCATCTAGTTTATCTTGTGATACCTTCCGAGTTATTTGTACAACATTTAGCTCACCTGAAGGAAGTTCTGTCCCTTTTAGGAGAGACAGGTTTAATTGTTAACCCTTATAAGGTTAAATTTGCTTTTCAGGAAATCTCCTTTCTGGTCCATAGGATTTCGTCACAAGAAGTTTCCATTGACCTCGAGCGGACTATATGTATTCGAGATATTCCGCCGCCTCGGGAAGTTAAAGGCATTGCCTGTTTATTTGGATGTATCAGTTCTTTGGAAAATTTATTCCCGAACTTGCTGAGAAGGCTGCTCCACTTAACATGTTACTTAAGAAATCAATAATTTTTGTGTGAGGTGAGGAACAGCAGATCGCTTTTGACACACTCACGAACAACATTATGCAACCTCCTGTTCTGTGGATGCCAGATTTCTCTAAATAATTCATCCTGCAGACTGATTCTTCGAGCTCAGCTGTAAGAGCTGTCTTGTATCAAGAAATAGATGGGGTTCGCCAACCTATCTCATTTGAATCCCGCACTCTCACATTCCAGGATGAAAAGTCCACTGTTTATGAATTAGAATGCCAAGCAGTTTTTTTTTGTATTGAAAAGTTTCGACAATATTTAGAACATGCCTAATTCCTCCTAAAAAATTATAACCAGGCATTGTCGTGGCTTCTGGCTCATCCACGACAACTTGGCAAAATGGGATGTTGTGTCGTTAGGATTTCATTTTTGAAATTTAGGGTGAAACACATTAAAGAATCTCAGAATGTAGTAGCTGATGCTCTCTGTCGCATGTTTAATGATTCAAAGTTAGTGATGAATCTGAAGTTCTTCCAAATTGTAATGTTTTACTGGAGTTTCCTTTGGAATTTACAAATATGAAGGAGTATCAAGAAAAGGATGATGAACTAAATTAAATTATTACATAATTAAAATATGGTGTTTAACAAAAACCAAATTTTATAGCCAAAGGTCTTTTTTGTTGCAAATTCCCCGACAATTTAAAACATGTCGTGTTGCCTACTCATCTAAAATCTATGGTTTTCGACTATTGTCATTAATCGCCTCTATGTGCTCATTTAGAAACACACAAAACTTTCAGGCAATTCGTAAGCATTTGATTTGGAAAGGCATGGAGCTGAAATTTCAGAAAGAGTTAAATTATGCAAATTGTGTGTTTTGAGCAAGCCTGCTCAAAACACATACCAAGGTTTTCTCTCTTCAGATGTGGCTGAAAAAACTTATGCAAAAGCTTTTCTTCGATTTTGTTGGTCCTTTTCCAAGAAGTAAGTTAGGTAATATTATGATATTAGTTTGTGTCGATGCATTTTCTAAATTTGTGTATTTGATTCCTATAAGAAAGACTGATGCTATATCCACTGTTCGTGCTCTAAAAGCCAATATATTCCAAAATTTTGGCATACCTTCATTAGTTGTGTCCGATAATGGTTTCTAATTCACTTCAAGAATTTATCGTGACATGTGTTTTATTTATAGCATTCGCCATATTACCTTGTCTCCATATAATCCCCCATATTCACATGCGGAGCGTTTCAACCGAAACTTCCGTTCAGCTCTCGTTGGTTTTCATCCGATGGAGCATTCTAATTGGGACAAAAATTTTCCTTGGTTACAAATGGCTTTCAACTATCCCAAGCATGGTTCTCATAAGACAAGTCCACTTAATCTTGTTTTCAATTACTTGTCCAATAATCCTTTGTCCAATTCGTGGCACTTAATGATTTGTTACCAGATGATCGCAAGGACATCCATCAGGTCTGGGCAGCTGCCCTTAAAAACATAAAACGTGCTCATTTCATGAGCCGTATCAAGTATTATAAACATCGAACTGACAATCAATTTCGTGTAGGTTATTTAGTTTTGTGTAAAGTTCATCCTGTAGCAGAGCGGTTTACAAGAAAATGGCTAGACTTTCTTACCATTGGTGTGGTCCTTTACCAAATCCAACGTTTCTTAATGCCAGTCACTGCTAGCCTTGCTGAACCCAGTTCAGGAAAATATATTACAAGAGCTCACGTCTCTCACCTAGAAAGGTTTCATTATCAACTTTCTAAATATAATTTGTGTTCTGCAGTCTAGGAGCTACAGACATTATCTGTAGGAGGTTTACAATAAGTTTTCTTGTTTATATGGCTGGCCAGATGCTTTTCTTCCTGGTCTTGACTTGGTTTAAAGCATGGACTGATCCCCCACTGGTCCGAGTCTTCTTAAGGTATGTTCTGTTTGTGCGCTAATTAGTAAAAAAAAGTGGTACTAGGTTAATAAAAAAAAATTTTTGTATGTGTGTTAAATTTAGATTTGGGTTGTTATTGTAAAATAATCTGCCAAAACTGGAATTTTGATTTCATGTTTTCAATGGGTGATACAACTAGATTTATTTGGGGTTTTCATTCAATGTGGTTAATATTTAGCTTGGAGATGTGTTCCACTCTTGTCTTGGGTTGTTGTGGGCTGTGGACAATTCCATTGTAATATTTTCCTTGGGGGTGATTTGTAGGAAAATTTATTTTCTGGTGAAATTTTAATTTCTAGCTATACCCTCTATGAGTGAACCGTGTTGTCTGTTTTAGTGTTGCATTTACATTGAGGCATCATGTTCCTTCCTGCATCGCAGTCCTGGCTGTGGTCAACTTCGCCCTTTCAACAGTCACCGCCACACCGCTGGATTCCATTGTAGTCTTTGAATATGAATATGATTTCTGGTTTTCTGACCATATTTACTCGGTAGTGTTGAATTTAGATTTGATTACCTTGCAAAATGAGTGTTCAGAACTTGAAACTACGATTAATACAGTTGTGTAAGTGTCAGTGCTTGAGACTGAGAACCGGCATTCTGCTGAGAACTCATCTTTTGGCCAAAATTTTAATTTACCTGTGGTACAGTTAAGAAATAGTTTTCTTGCATTTAAGTCCGAAACTGACACCTTAACTTTATTATTGCCATCCAGATCAAAACGTCCACTAATTGAACTTGGAGGAAAGATTTTGAACACAGTGTTTGGCACTTTATGTATTGAATATTTAACCCTTCTGGAACATCGTCTGAACTCTCTGGCAAACACCTAGGATGACATTTCAACAAATGTGCTTAATCAAATTATTCTTACAAAAATTTGGAAGACAGAATTATAAACAACACTGGGTATATCAAGAAATAAAGTCAGTTGTATCTTAATCATTATAATATTTTGTATCGTAACCTCTCTTTTGCATTACATGACACCCTTGTTGGGATGATCCTCTTGAGATTTAGGATTGATTTAAATGGTATGTTACTCCGTGTCAGTGAAGCTCTCACTAAAGCCAGATTGGGAATTTTTGATTTGCATCATGCCATTGAGACTAGTGTACACGACAAGTTAAGTACAACCTTGTTAAGCGCTGATTCATTTTTGAACAGCTCATTACTTTGCCACTTTACATGACAGCACCTGTTGTACATGATAATATATATGTCTATTATATTGTCCAAGTAATGTTCAGGTCACCATCTATAACTTATCTCATAATGATGTTGTTAATCTTCTATGGCCAATAAGGATAGTTTGTTTGAAATATATCATGTTTTCCCCATTCCCTTTTTGTATTCTAAATCAAAAAGATACTTGTTACTCAATGTTTGGGAATTCTTTATAGTTAGTTTGGATCTTAAGCATTTTCCTACTGTTAACCATGATTCTCTCATGAGATGTAACACTCATGGCAGTACCCTATGCCCTGCTTCTTTCCC
The DNA here is from genome assembly GCA_002778355.1 of Clitarchus hookeri. Taxonomy (NCBI): domain Eukaryota; kingdom Metazoa; phylum Arthropoda; class Insecta; order Phasmatodea; family Phasmatidae; genus Clitarchus; species Clitarchus hookeri. The sequence continues at coordinate 893,082 of NQII01000349.1, forward strand.
TTTCTTTGAAGTACACATAGACAACTGTTTTATGGGAAGATCCTATTTTAAATTTTGTGATAAATCTGTTATTAGTTTAAAAATTCCCTTTTTACATAAAACTAGTTCTCATTGGTTATTTGCTTCAAATGTTGCTATTGATGTTACTTCTTGTGCAGGTCTACTACATAAACCTTCTCCCCTTTTACTCTTTATTTGTCAGGTACTGATTTGATAAATAATGCATATCTATGTGACATTATGAGTCCCTTTTTCAAAATTATGGTTCTATGAAGTCCGATATTCACTTAACCTATCTCTGCCTGTCATCCATGTCCCTAAACTAGTAGCTAAACTTTCTCATTTCAAATTTTCTCCTTTCCCTAACCTTACCCTGAATGACTACCGTGTAAAGGAATTAGATAAACTTTTGGCTTCACGCCCTCAGGGAAACAACTTTCAGAATGTCCTGCGTCTCCTTCACCCTCATCATACACTACCTCCAGTCAATCTAAATATCATTTCCATTATTGTATTTTCTATTGCTGTTTTGGTTTCCGGCTTGTTATATATTTTTGGTTGAAATTCAAATTCTTTGTCAAGGCAATTTCCCCACCTTTTGACTGGTCTGTTATTGTGCCAGAAGGATGTGTTATGGTTCCTTTGCCTCCTACAGCAACTTCTACAGAGGTTAATATTTTTTGGACTAAGAAGCTTTGTTAAACTATAGTTGGTAAATTTTTTGTGTGTGCCAGTGTTGTCCCACCTTGAATCTTTTGGCCTCGTTTAAGGGAGGGAGTGTGTGCCATTTGCAGGCACTCGTTTATTTTATAACCATGTTTTTTTTGCCTTGATTCCTCTTTCAGGGAGTATTTTTGGTGTTCTTGGCAAAGCCGCTTGTTTTCTATTCCATCAGCTAGTTTTATGTTCATTTCTATATAAAAGCAAGGTAAGATAATGTTATAGTCACTGTTTCTGTAATTTTGTTTATTCAAGTAGCAATGTTCCAAAATTTCGTTATTTTTTAATTTTAAAATTTATCGGTTATCAGTTACTCTGATCAGATTAAGCTGTTGTGTCAACTGATTGAAATAAGATTATATAAAAGGAATTGTCGATTTTGTAATGAAATATCCTGTATTTGGTTTGTGAATTTCATATTTAAATGCTTTTCTATCAATACAATTTTATACAGTATTATTGGTAATAATTTAAAATACAGCATAACAAAAGGATAGTATCACTGGTTGTGTAAAGTGACTTGATATCTGGGATAGTAACTGGTATTTTCGGAACACACCCTACTTCCTTTGTCTTGCTCTCTACTACAGGATGCGGCAACATAACTTCTTTTTTCAAAACGAAATGAAACTCATTATATGAATCATACATTTTAAAATGTTATTTGTATAACATAGGTACATATATAAAGTTTTTTTCTACGTAGTTTTGAAAATAATATCTTGTAGGTGACGCCTCGCATTGCCCATACACAGAATAAATCGATTTCTGGCGTTTGCCATGACCCTCACCAGCATATCAGCGGGTATGTTGGCAATTTCTGCCTGAATGTTGGTCTTTAGGTGTTGAAGTGTCCTTGGGCGGTTGACATAAAAGCGGGATTTCAAAAAAACCCACAAAAAATAATCGCAAGGGGTCAAATCGGGGGACCGAGCGCCTAATTGAGATGAGGCGCTCTGGGAAGTGTTCCCTCAAAACAGCCATTGATGCCCTTGAAGTGTGAGCCGTTGCTCCATCCTGTTGGAACCAAATGTCTCCAAGATCCAATTCATCAAGTTTTGGAAAAAAAAAAAAAAGTCCTCTAGCATGTTAACATATCGTTCTGAATTCACTGTAACTGTGACTTCATTTTGTTCAAAAAACCCGGAACCAAGAATCCCACCTGAGGAAATTGCACGCCACACTGTAACATTAGGTGAATGCAAAGGCCTTTTATGCAATTCTCGGGGATCGGTGTCGCTCCAGCAGCGCATGTTCTGTTTGTTAACAAACCCACTCAAGTGAAAATGGGCTTCACCACTAAAAAAAAATTGTGGTTTTTTTTTTTAAATCCTGCGTTTATGTCAACCACGCAAGGACACTTCAACACCTAAAGACCAACATTCAGGCAGAAATTGCCAACATACCCGCTGATATGCTGGTGAGGGTCATGGCAAACGCCAGAAATCGGTTTATTCAGTGTATGGGCAATTCGGGGCGTCACCTACCAGATATGATTTTCAAAACTACGTAGGAAAAAACTTTAGATGTGTACCTACATTATAAAAATAAAATTGAAAAATTTATGATTTATATAATGTGTTTTATTTCGTTTGGAAAAAAGGAAGTTATGTTGCCGCAGCCTGTAGTTATGGCATGACNGAAAAAACTTTAGATGTGTACCTACATTATAAAAATAAAATTGAAAAATGTATGATTTATATAATGTGTTTTATTTCGTTTGGAAAAAAGGAAGTTATGTTGCCGCAGCCTGTAGTTATGGCATGACTAAAAATATAATGAGTTCTGGCTATCATCCACCTTTAATGGAATGATCGTTTGATTTTTACAGTTTTGGGTTAGTGTTTCTTATTCTGTTTTTTTTATCATCGCCTCGTTAATGTATAGTTTCGTCCTTGCCTCTTGATTTTATGTGTAAATTTTGTATTTACAGTGGTCAACCTATTGGGTCGGTCGACTTGTTGAGTCGAAAAACGCTGTATTGCTGCTGAGACTTGGCAGACTTTCTTAAAGTCGCCTTTCGTCTTCTTGATGCTTGATGCCATTTTAAATATGAAGTAACACCTATGCTGGCGTTGGCAAGGGAGATGTCCCGAAGAAGGGCTGCATCTCACGATAGTCCAGCCACCTATTGATTATTTTCGGCATGTGCATGAAATACAGCAATCAAGTCGCCNACATCTCACGATAGTCCAGCCACCTATTGATTATTTTCGGCATGTGCATGAAATACAGCAATCAAGTCGCCATGTTATTTCGGATAAAAAAATATATATATAAAAGTAACCTTTAAAATGTTGTATGACTGGACATATATTGTAATTTTGTCTATGTTAATCTCACTTTGAACACTANAAAAGTAACCTTTAAAATGTTGTATGACTGGACATATATTGTAATTTTGTCTATGTTAATCTCACTTTGAACACTATCCATGATTTAAAAACAAAGAGAATTAACCTCCAAAAGTTAATTATGGCTCCAAATATTTTGTAGTTTTGAATTTAATTTTTATTATTGTGGGATACCAACAATATTAACAATAATTTCTTTAATAAAAAAACTTATATTATAAAAATTTTTTGTACCAAAGGGATTATATATATATATAGCTCCTGTTACACATTTAAAATATATATTATTATTTATTACTCTTATTAAAAAATTATAATTTTGGTCACACGAATCACAGTTCTACTTTATTTATCAAGCACTTTGCTCTTTTTATTCTAAATCACATTTTGGTATATTGCTGTATATAATAATTATTATTATTATGTATGTGTAAGAGTAATGGAGTAGGAATTTTGGCTCGGCCTCATTGTTTCTACATTTTATATTGGGGTCACACCTACACAACTAGATCTTTCGGAGTTTCTATTTGTAGCATGCTTGTGGTTTTTTCCCACGAAGTTTCTACCTCTGCTACAACACGGTAAGTTCTTTGTCCAGGAACAAGGTGCTTATGTTCTACTGTATGGAACCTTCCACAATTAACATGGTACATCCAAAACGCTACTAGGCTGATGTTTTTATTTTTCCCGATACAAAAGCCTGAGTAGATGACCATGTGCTTCTTTTCAGGTGGCGCGTGTTTGTCTATATAGATTTTAGGACATTAAATAATGTCGTCAGAACATCTTCATGCTATGTTTTCAGGCCACATGAACACAAAAGCCTTATTAGTAATTGTTTCATAAACGCCAAGGTCGTAAGTCCATAAATGCCGGTAATAGAATGTTTCGCCTACAGTCAGATGAGCAGTGGGTAAGGCTTGCTGCATATGAAATGAAATGACATGCCAATTTTTTGAGTTCTTTGTGGCTTCTGTGTCATGCTTCATGTTATCATAATCAGCAGCAGCTTTCCGCATTTGAAGATCCTTTTTTGTCTTCGAGGCCCACTTAGCAGTGTTATATGCTTCAGAAGAAATCTGCATGTCGAGCATCGCACATGTCTGGCAGTAATTGCTTTTATACTTGGAAAATTAGACAGTAAAATATGTATAGAAAACCTTCCTACACATGAACAAATTAAAGGTACCTTGCTCACTCTAATACACTTCGCTTTGTATAGATCATACATGATGGTGAGATTAAGCTCTGGCACGAGGTAGAGAAAATGCGGGGATTTATTTCGTGAGTAATGGATACTCAGGGTCGGGGAGCCTTTTATGTGTGCTCTTGAAAAGTCAGTATCTCCGTCAGAACTTTTCTTTGGACGTGTTGTTTCTCTTCCTCGCCGATCAGCCTAAAATATAACACAAACAGTCTTAAAATCTTGAATGTGAAAATAGGGAGGTTATTAAATTAATAAAACTACGCAATCGAAATAGCATGATACTGGCCTTTGGAAATCCTTTCAGTTTCTATTGTGCTAATATCCTGTTAATACTATGTTTGACACTGGGTGGACTGCCTTACAAGTTTCTCAGCATCTTTGAATGTCACTTCCATTCACAGAAACTGTGTAAATATAAGTGCATTGTTTTGGGCTGTTTTCAGGCTAATCTGTGTAGCATATTTTTGCCATTACAATATGAATGCACCCAGCTATATACAAATCTTGTAAGTACTTACTGCCCAAATCCCAAAATCTNTTTTTGCCATTACAATATGAATGCACCCAGCTATATACAAATCTTGTAAGTACTTACTGCCCAAATCCCAAAATCTTTAAAATAATTAGTGTCTACAGTCTTCTTTAATATTTTGAAAACACCTTCTTGTACACATACAATCTGCATGTCTTTACTTTCCAGTTTGGTAAGCTTTACCACTGTTCCGTAACTTTTCTGCACTTTCCACTTCCAACTCTGNGCATGTCTTTACTTTCCAGTTTGGTAAGCTTTACCACTGTTCCGTAACTTTTCTGCACTTTCCACTTCCAACTCTGTGGATAACTTTTCCATTTTGTGTGGTATCCAGCCACAATACTATTGTTCTCTTCACTCGCTTATTCACACACTTCCACCACATCGCCACTAGTGCGCGCATAACATCTGTGAGATCATCCTAGCACAAAGCAGTTTGGCCAGTCTTGCACTCCGCCTAGTGGCGCTTGCTCGTAGCTTGTGAACTAATACTACCATAAACAAGAAAAGGACCATCTGCGAATGACCCAAATCTATGAACATGTAGTCTCCTGTACAACTGAGGGCAACGGTCAGCTACTTTTAGACCAAAGTGAGGGTTAGTCCATTTTTGTGCCAATATTTTTAATTGAAGAATACACAGGCACTTTAATAATAAAAACCAATAAGCTCAACATAATGACCATGATTACAACTACATAATATAACTAATAACCAAAATTAGAGGATGGCAATTGGTGGCTCGTGTTGAACTAGTCCATTCTCACCCCAGGAGGGGTGTGGGCAGCCAAGCTCGATTGCGTTAAAAAACAAAGTTCTCAGAGCTGACTTTGTTATTTAACACTGCCACTGTGTGGTTCAACCCTAGTAATATAGGTGTGACACTGTGAACATCATATTTATGCCTGTAAGCACAGNCACTGCCACTGTGTGGTTCAACCCTAGTAATATAGGTGTGACACTGTGAACATCATATTTATGCCTGTAAGCACAGCAGAGCAGCCATGTGGGGGCGCTAGGGCCTATGGTATTTTGGTTTGTTTGGTTGGTAGGTGTGGTGCATAACAGGTGTATGTTTCCCATTATGTTCTTGAGTCAGGGTGCGAAGTGTGGGACCGCGCAGCAGAGTGATGAGGGAAAGTTGAGTTGTGTCACTGTGGAGAGACTGTTGACAGTCGCGGAACGCAGANGACCGCGCAGCAGAGTGATGAGGGAAAGTTGAGTTGTGTCACTGTGGAGAGACTGTTGACAGTCGCGGAACGCAGAGAGTGATGGGAGTTGTGCCAGCAGGCAGCCCAGACCATGCGCGGTGTAGGGGAAAACCGTCTGAGTGATTGAAAATGTCTACAGCTCGTTTCGCCAGCAATCTAGCCTTGTCGATATAGATGAGGACTTGTCAAACATTAACTTTGAGTGCAGCACTCGTGAATGGAGACACGTGCAATAGTGCTGTCAGTAAAGCTTCCGGCGGGTGCGAATGGAAAATCGACATTGGTTATGTGTCATAAATTAATACTTTTGATGGCCGGTGTAGCAGTATGTTACAGTGCTTCGGAGAGCTGCTGGTAATTTTCCATTTGCAAATCAATTTTAAACTTTGGCGTCCTGTACATTCTGCATTGCTGTTAATAGCATGGTAATNGTAATTTTCCATTTGCAAATCAATTTTAAACTTTGGCGTCCTGTACATTCTGCATTGCTGTTAATAGCATGGTAATTAAATAAGCAGTACATTCACGGGATTTTATTGGTGCAAATACCTGAATATACTGCAGATGTTCTTGTTAAATGCATCGTAGGCGAATTTAACCTTGTAAATGAGAAAGTGGCGGTTGTGACGTATGAATTTACCAGTTGCGATGGACATCACGTTTGACTGAGCTGTGCTGGGTTGTCGTGGGCGTCAACTGCATCACAGAGTTTTATGATATAATGTATTCACGGTAACTTCAAGATTTTCTGAAACCCTGCTAAATATCTACTTTCAGGGAGCCGATTATGTATCCTTCCGCAGTATGTAAACAAAACATTGCCATGTGACACCTGGCAAACGTTTTGTAAACAGTGCCATGTGGGAACTGTCAAATATTTTGTAAACAAACAGTGCCTTGTGGGAACTGTCAAATATTTTATTAACAGTGTCCATGTGGGAACTACCAAAATTTATTTTTGAAGAGAAACAATGCCATGTAATCTCAACTGTCATATACTTTAATAAAATTCTCTAAATGTCTAAAAAATGCTAATCAATTTAGCGAAATGTTGTAATACATACAAAAAGGTAGATTGAAGTATATATCGGAACTGTTAATTATATAATTTAATTAAAGTTTACTTATTGTATTAAGATTTATTTACATATTTGCTGTAAGGAAAAAGTTAAATTTTACATAATAAACTTTTGGAAGTAGCACTCAGGTTAAAGATTTCACTGTGATAAATGGTACCGTATTTTATCGCATATAAGTGGCACATTTTATTAAAAAAAAAATTTTTTTTAAACTTGGGGTGCGACTTATAAGTGAGAAAAATTCCTCCAGCCCCGCACTAACGTTTCATTTACTACGAATTCACGGCCCGCGGCTCGATTTCCAAACTCTTCAGCGAACAAAATCACTTTCATTTTGAAACCTGCGGTGTAGGTACATCTCTGTTCCATCAAGAACTGTCGCGATTCTTCACTGCAACATAAAAACAACACTATGCGGCGGAAAGACGAGTCACGGCTAACATTTGGCACTGAAGAACCAACGCTAATGTGCTGCCATCTCTTGGTCTCCACAAAAAGCTTTCGAAAATAATCGATTATCAGTTGGCGGCGACCAAAATTCGATTCCTTTGCATTCTTTGCGAAGGGAATAACGTAACGGAAATATTCAAATGCCTTTCTATATTTTGCACGTTTATTTGATAAACTGCAGAAATAACAACGCTAATACTAAAATTACATCTTAACCTAGAATTATCTTGTAAGTAGAAAGAATGTGTTACGTTAGTTTTATAACCACAATTCAGCGTCTCCAATATGGCGTGGTTATACTTCTGAAAAAAACGTGCCCAAACGAACAAGATGGAGTGTACGAGTCCGCTGGACAACAACTGAAATTTATTTATTTTCAATTAATAATGGTGAAATATTTACCCATGAGTGCTACGTAAAAATGTAAATATATAGTTTAGCAATATTAACTTTACAATTACGGCATTAAATTTATACATATTAATATTTAACCTACGAACTATTTCTTTTCAGCTATAACCAACATGTCCCTTCAAAATCCGTTGTTAATTCTTACGGACTTTTAACAAATTATTAAAATTTATTGAAAAAATATACTTAAAACTTAAAACAACCAATTTATATAGTGCTTCAGTGCTAAAAGCAAGACAAAACCTTTTTCCATATACCATTTTTTTATAACCAATTGAACATGTAACTCCTAGGGTGATTTTTCAAAGGTTCTTTTCAAAAGTATCGAAGATACCGTGAATGGATTATATGCTGTGGGTTTGCGGCGTCCCCAAGATTCGTCGACGTTCGTAAGGAAAAAAAAGAGTGTGTTCTGCTGTTCAGAGTCTCCATGCGGTGTCAGCATTATGAATGTATTGTGCTTTGCAGAGGGATTTCAAGGTAAACTCATCAACACTTTATTATACTATCAGGTTCCGTTTCTTGGAAAGCGCCAGCAAAGTATCTGCGGTTCTGCGCAGCAACAGTAATAGATTGTCTACTCATCGCAGTGCTGTGTAGACCTACATGGAATTTTAAAAGTATTAGTTATCTTAGTATTGTTTTCTTTGATAAGCATGAAAACTATTTTTGTATACACTAAGTGTAAACATGCTGTAAAGCAATAGCGTTATAAAAGTAATATAGGCTATTGCAAAGCACCATATTTTGTAGAAAGTTGTTTTTAGCCGAAAACGATGTCAATAGCCACCCAAATCTCTTCACTCACTCTTGTTTGTAGCCTAAATACATTTTTATTACCTTTTTTAAAAGAGTATCCTGAGAAGTAATACTTTATATGCTGTGTGTAATTATGCAATGAGTTTATTTTAGCAAATAATATTTGCTCATGCACAGTAAGCAGAGGGTTTGTTAAAGTTAGTAGTGAAATATGGAAGATCTTGAGTCAACCACTTNTATTTTTGTATACACTAAGTGTAAACATGCTGTAAAGCAATAGCGTTATAAAAGTAATATAGGCTATTGCAAAGCACCATATTTTGTATAAAGTTGTTTTTAGCCGAAAACGATGTCAATAGCCACCCAAATCTCTTCACTCACTCTTGTTTGTAGCCTAAATACATTTTTATTACCTTTTTTAAAAGAGTATCCTGAGAAGTAATAATTTATATGCTGTGTGTAATTATGCAATGAGTTTATTTTAGCAAATAATATTTGCTCATGCACAGTAAGCAGAGGGTTTGTTAAAGTTAGTAGTGAAATATGGAAGATCTTGAGTCAACCACTTAATTTTTTAGCATATCTTAGAGTAATAATTTATACATGGTGTGTAATCATGCATTGGACATTTGTAAGAAAATAGTATNACTAAGTGTAAACATGCTGTAAAGCAATAGCGTTATAAAAGTAATATAGGCTATTGCAAAGCACCATATTTTGTAGAAAGTTGTTTTTAGCCGAAAACGATGTCAATAGCCACCCAAATCTCTTCACTCACTCTTGTTTGTAGCCTAAATACATTTTTATTACCTTTTTTAAAAGAGTATCCTGAGAAGTAATACTTTATATGCTGTGTGTAATTATGCAATGAGTTTATTTTAGCAAATAATATTTGCTCATGCACAGTAAGAAGAGGGTTAGTTAAAGTTAGTAGTGAAATATGGAAGATCTTGAGTCAACCACTTTTTTTTTAGCATATCTTAGAGTAATAATTTATACATGGTGTGTAATCATGCATTGGACATTTGTAAGAAAATAGTATNTTTTTTAGCATATCTTAGAGTAATAATTTATACATGGTGTGTAATCATGCATTGGACATTTGTAAGAAAATAGTATTGGCTTTTGCATACTAAGCAGGGTTTTAGTTGCTTTATCTGCAATTTATACAGTAAATTGTTTGGTGTGTCCACAGTTATGTTAGACAACCGATGTAATATTTGTATTTACATAAGGTGCTCGATGGCAGATATTTATGTATGCATAACTGTAGGCGTAATTCTTGAATTAAAATGAAAGTGTCCAGCCTGCTGTTTGTTGTCAATCACAAAATCTATCCCTAACAGTAGCTATTGCTCTTCTGTAGGTTGTTTTTATTATTGCTGTATATTTTAGGCTTGCTTACATCTTTGCCATTGATTCATAGGCCCAATGTTTTTCAACATTGTCACTGCATGCACAACACAAGCACGGAGACATAAACATGGAGAGAAGGTGGCCCACAAGGGGATGTTGGAACACTGGAACCATTGTGACCCCCTAGCTACATTTATTTCCTCTGCGGAATTTTTACTGGGAACTTCTCTTGGTGGTGTTGGTTGACCCGAATGGTTATGCCCTCAAAAATCGTCTCTTGAGGGCATGAAAGTGAGATGTTTTTTCATAGCTAGAGTAATATTTTTAATGTTTTTGAAACCTCATTTCGGTATTTTAATTCAGTTAATACGAATGCGAATAATATTTAGTTGTCTTATTACCTTTGGTATTTAATTATACGATTATTAATACATTTATTATCTGGTTGAGCATCTAAAATTTATTTCATAATATGTATTTGTCCGGTGTTATGATACAACTTTTCATGGTAAATATTGTATTTATTTATTTATCGAAGCTTTTATAATTTGTTATTTATGTATTTCAGTTTATTTAATCATTGTTTATCAATATTTTATTATTAACATATTTTTCCTATAACTTTAATTTAAATTCATTTTTATTCTGTACTTTGAAAGCTACATTTTTAATCCTGTCTGGCCTGCAGACCAGTGTTTCATGAGAGATTGTTTCTCTACCATCTGGATGTGCAATACTGCATTGCAAATTCTTACAGTCGTCATGTGAAGCTACCCTTCCACTCACTTCCCTGCAGTTGCAGTTCTTGCAGATTTTTTCGGCATAACACTGCCGCTTGGCTCCTTTGTTCTCGTGTTATGTTCCTGCACCTATGTGCGCTTGAGCGCAATTCGTCTTTCTGGGCAGCCTGCGGCATCTATCTCCTACATTTTAATATTTGTGTTGCTCCTTTGTTTGACATTTCTACGTGATTCACAGCTTTGCTTTTGGCAGTTCTGATTCGGCAGGGGAGCAAGATGGCACATGGCCTCTGTGTTCCCATCTGTATGTTCTTTGGGACTTAGTTCCTATGCGAACTGGTAGTCTTACCATTATGTACTCCTTTAGTGCTAATAATGCCATAGGTAGGTTGAGCATTTCGATTTATTTTTGGAATTTTGGTAATGCTGACTACATGACTTTCTCTGTTCGTCTTTTTACCTCGTTGTTGAGTAAGGATTTCAAATAACTATTTTCTCCGCTTTTTTTAATTGCTTAGTAATTTAACAGATTATTATTACACACTCTCTGTTGTAGAGAGTGTCCAAGTAATTCAAGTAATCCTGGTTACTGAAAATTCTCCCAAATTGTTTGCAGCGAAGCCCTGCCTTAACCTCACAACTACTAGTCACAGCTGAATGCCATAGCTGTTGGGCATTTTATCTGCTCTCAGAGTTAGTCCTTTTCTCAGAAAGCAGTTCAGTTTTCGTGCGAGTGTTCGCTAGACTCAAGCTTGCTGGATAAATTTTTTTTTTTATAAACTATCTTCATGCACATGTGATTGAACGATTTTCGACTGTATTCTTAGCGTCAATTAAATTTGTTGTTAATATTTTTCTTTAAAATTCACTATGAATTAGCAGCTTTGGATGTCATGGATGCATCCCAGAGGCCATAATCTTTGTTTTACTTGATAATATTTTGATGTCACCATAAATTAATGTTTCTGCACTTTATTTTATGTATACCTAGTTTTGAGGGCATCTAAAAGAATACCTTCCTAATATAAAGTAATATGATTTGTGTTTGAAGTGCAGTTAGTCATGTTACACTTCTGAGAAGTTTCACAATCATTTTTCATTAAAAAGAAAGACTTTGCAAGTACTTATGTTATTGATGCATTCCAGTTTTACTGGATTTGTCTATTAGTTGATAGATTTTCTTTTCGTCCATCATTTGTTAAAGTAATATCATTNCATTCCAGTTTTACTGGATTTGTCTATTAGTTGATAGATTTTCTTTTCGTCCATCATTTGTTAAAGTAATATCATGCAGTTTAATGTTTTATAACTTAATCAAAAGAAAAATTAATAAACATAAACAAAATTTTTATTAATGCACAACTACTAGTCTGGCGTTATTATTTGAGGTTACACAATTTTCCTCTGGGCCTTTAGTTACACTTGTATGTTTTGTGTTTACATTTTCTCTCTTTTTTGTGCACATGTACGAGAGACAGCATTATTATTTATTAGCACTTCCTGATTATATTTTTATGTTTTAGCTGGTTGCAGGGTCTTAGGCTTTTATTATGTTGTTCATATTATTTAAGCCACTGGTTCGTTTGTGTTTGTAATGATTNCATTCCAGTTTTACTGGATTTGTCTATTAGTTGATAGATTTTCTTTTCGTCCATCATTTGTTAAAGTAATATCATTCAGTTTAATGTTTTATAACTTAATCAAAAGAGAAATTAATAAACATAAACAAAATTTTTATTAATGCACAACTACTAGTCTGGCGTTATTATTTGAGGTTACACAATTTTCCTCTGGGCCTTTAGTTACACTAGTATGTTTTGTGTTTACATTTTCTCTCTTTTTTGTGCACATATACGAGAGACAGCATTATTATTTATTAGCACTTCCGGATTATATTTTTATGTTTTTTTTATTTGGTTGCAGGGTCTTAGGCTTTTATTATGTTGTTCATATTATTTAAGCCACTGGTTCGTTTGTGTTTGTAATGATTAGCGAAATGAAACACTGCGTATCGCGATTCAATGGCGACTGAGCGATCATAGCTTTATTACTTATGACATAGAGAAAACAATACGATGACATAGAGATAACAATAGGTGGCGCTAGTTGTTACAGTTTTGATACAAATCGTAACACCCCCACTTATCAAAATATTACACATTTTCAATTCCCAAAAGTTTTATAAATCTTTAATGTTTTACTGAATTTAAACTCTTGGTTACATATCCGCTGGCATGTCAGCTGTTGGCAAATATTGAATATGCACAATTTTATCTGATAGCATGTTTCTGCAAAAGTGGTATCTGACATCAATGTGCTTGGTTTTATTGTGAAAAATAGGATTTGCCGACAACTTCTGTGCACTCTGATTATCATTACATATAGTGATTGTATACATTTTCTCTGTAATCTCATATTGCAAATTTCTAAGATATATTGCCTCTTTACAAGCTTCTGAAATTGCTATATATTCAGCTTCTGTGCTAGATAATGCTATTGACTTCTGTTTTTTAAATCCCCAAGAGATGACACAACCTGATAACATAAAACAATAACCTGTATATGACTTTCTGTCCATAGTATCATTAGCCCAGTCGGCATCAACAAAACCTTTAACATCACAATCTTTATTCTTACTATATTTTAAACCAAAAGTTCTTGTATGTTTTAAATATTTAAGTATCCTCTTTACATATGACAAATGCTCTTCACCATGACAATTATTGAACTGACTCAAATATCCTACTGCATAAGCAACATCCGGTCTTGTAAGGACTGCCAGATA
>NQII01000349.1:907916-960571 GCA_002778355.1 Clitarchus hookeri
TTGCTATTAATATGTCCCAGTATCCTATGCCAGGTTTCGCCGGATTCCATCACAGCAGCTGACAAACACATGGGCGTGTTTAGTTTGTATACTCCATTTACTAATGAGGCTGTAGCAACGTTTTCGCCTTTTCTATTATAAATGATACAATTGTCACTCGTGAAGGACACTCCATTGCCATTGCAGATTAATTGACTTACAGATAAGAGATTTGTTGTGATACTTGGAACACACAACACATCTTTGATTGTCACATCAAACTTGCTATCTTCTGTTAAAGTTTTAATCTGCACATCACCGGAACACTCAACAGGCACCTTACTATTGTTAGCTACAATTATTTCTTTAGTGCTCTGTTCGTATGAAACATTTGTAATCCAATGTTTATTCGTTGTTAGGTGCACACTTGCCCCCGAGTCGACATACCAATCGTTTTTGCTAAAACTGCCATTTAAAAATACAGCACTGAAGGCATTTGTTTGCTTTTGTTCACTGTGCGTATTATATTTCTCTTTATTGGGACATTTATTTTGGAAATGGCCAGTCTGTTTACATCTAAAACATTTGATGGTTGATGACTTTGACGTTTGTGAGCCATCTTGTTTATGGTCTTTAACCACAGACTTTTCTTTTTTCTTATGTTGGTATTTACGAAAACTAGCAAATGCACCACTAGTTTCATTCGTTTCAGTTTCCTCCATGTCCAATAATTTCGTTTTAATGGCGTCCGTTGTTATGCAAATTCCATAATGTTCTACGGCCATAATCATTGGCGAAAACTTTTCAGGCAATCCCGCCAACAATAATGACCCGATCCATTCGTCATTTATGTTAAAACCAGTTCCAGCTAATTTTTGTCCATTTTCAACTATTTGAGTCACATAGGCAGTCATTGAGATACAATTTTCAAGCCGAATAGAAATTAAATTTCTCAACAGACTTATTCTTCTGGTAAACCCCGAATCGTCGAATAACTGCTTTAGTTTCGTCCATAGCTCCTTTGTAGAAGTAACGTTTTTTATATGAACGTAAATCGAGGGATCAATGGTCAAGATCAATTTTGCTCTGGTTTTAGCATCATCCGTGGCTCCTATTACTGGTTGATTCGGCTCCTGCTTGATGCATCCTAGCATGCCCTCCAAGACCAGGAAATTCTCTGCCACAAAACACCATTCACTATAATTCTCGCGTCCTTTCAACTTAGGGACGCTTATCACATAGTTCGAAGCCATTACGCGGTCACCCACACACGATACGCACAATTAATAGTCTCCCTATTCAATTGTTTACTGGGCCCATAACCTGTAATGATTAGCAAAATGAAACACTGCGTATCGCGATTCAATGGTGACTGAACGACCATAGCTTTATTACTAATGACATTGAGAAAAAAATACGATGACATAGAGATAACAATAGGTGGCGCTAGTTGTTACAGTTTTGATACAAATCATAACAGTGTTATTTGCAGCTTTTGTGTGATTTCTGTGTGCCAAGGACTCATGCAGTTTGTTGATATGATAATTAATATTTATTATTGTCTTTTCGTCATACATGACCACAAAACTGGTAGCATCCGCGTGGTTATTTTCCACGAAGTTTCACCAATGCTACAAAACTGGTGCATTAAGCATAATTTTTTGGCCTACTTATGGTGTGATTTCAATTAAGATTCACTTTGTTACGAATTTAGTAACATTTTTGCTATTACTTTTCACGTTAATTGTGGTGGTATTTTTGTTTATTACATTTGCAAAGTTTCTATAGAAAAAGTTAATTTAAATGTCATGCATTAATTTTAAATAATTTTGTCAAGTTTAATGAGCATAGAAATACTTTGATTTATTTGTTTGTGATGTAGTGTTAACTTGGCAGGTTTATTAAATTGTTATTACATGTGCGTGAATTCGCAATATTTTAAATCTTAATATGTTAAAATTAATTTACCTTTTAATACATAATTTTGCATGTCACTGTGTTTATTTTAGTGCGACAGTCTTCTGTTTGCCTGTGTTGTCATTGTCCGCATGACCTACTTTCGCCGGTGTTTCTACCTTTAACTCAGATATTTGTTGTCCCAGTTCTTCATTCGTGTGCATGACGCACGTATTGATTTGTGCTGCTTCTCGTCATGGCATTTAATTTCGTCATTCCCAGTGTTGCATCTTTTTAATATCTTGTGCTTTGCTCGCCGTGATGTACCCATTTATAAATCAAGGTATTGTAATGATTACACAGGTTTGTAATTCTTTTCTACAGGCAGTTTGTAATAAATATTTATTTAAATTACATTTGGAACCGTGACTTTGCTTGTTTGTGTTTTAAAAAAATTATTTCTTTATACGCTATTAAAATACATGTTTTTAAATATTTTTCTGTGTGTTTGTCGCGATATTGTTATTTCTGAAATAAAGAATCTTTAACTATATATTTTAATATTCCTGTTTTGCTGTCACGTAATTATAACAACGTTTGCATAGATCGTATGTTGTTACAAGAGTGTGCCATGCTATTGCTGTGCAGTGCTGCCAATCTATGTTTATTCTGGTCCTATGGCCGTCTTCCGTCTCTTGTGCATACATCGTCGCGTGTGTATTTTCCGTCGCGATGTTTTAAAAAGTGTTTATAAAGTTATTTGTTTGGATAAAATAATGTATTTAATGATTTGTTTTATTGAGAACAGTGCACATTTTAAGATTGTGCTGCATGTCTGTCCCTATTTCGTATTTGTTTCTCATTTTATTCATCCTCTTACATTTTGGCCTTAGTTGATTCGTGAATTAATTATTTTGTCTGGAATCTGAAAATTTAGTTTATCATAATGTGTGGACATTTATTTTGGATTATTGGCCTATAGCTCTATTTCATTTTCTGCTCTATATTCTAGTATATCATTTCTTCTGCTGCCTCAAATGTGTTTACNTTGGCCTATAGCTCTATTTCATTTTCTGCTCTATATTCTAGTATATCATTTCTTCTGCTGCCTCAAATGTGTTTACAGTGCTGACTGTATTTGATTTAAGAAATTGTTGCCCGAATTTCAGTTTAGACTTTTATACATTGTTTTTTTTTAAATATTGCATTTGTTTAGGGTCATTTGAATTGCCCTAATATTTTTTCTTTTAGTCTTTAACTTTGTTTACATGTTGCAGCTTTTGTGGGACACTGATTTTGTGTCAGTGTCCAGGTTTCGCTGTTACCCATCGTGAGCTGCTTTATTGCTCAGTCACCTGTGATACACTGTGCAGAGTAACGGTCATCAAAAGTTGTGACATGTGTATTATATCTTTGGTAAAAATTTTGTATAGTCACTTACATTGTTCTAATAATTTTCTTTCAGATTTGTTTTCTTGTACTTTCGATACTCGTTTGTTTTGGATTTTGTTTTAGGGTTTGTGCATCATGGCTGTTCTCCAGTGGAATGTGCCTGCTCTGTGGAGTTCACCAGAGTAGCTGCTATGATTCCAGTGATGGTCGCAGCGGATGGCGCACTGTTTTCAGCTTCTCCTGGTGGTTACCATGTTGCTGACCTTCTCAGTGAGACTGCTATGAGGTGCCATGTTTTCCCCCTCCAGATTTAGGGTAGAGTTTGGATTTTTTTNCTGACCTTCTCAGTGAGACTGCTATGAGGTGCCATGTTTTCCCCCTCCAGATTTAGGGTAGAGTTTGGATTTTTTTTCTTATCCTTCCTTTACCTGTCTGCTAAATCTGCAGTCACAAAGTTTCTTTTGTGGCATAACCTTCTTGTNTTTTTTTCTTATCCTTCCTTTACCTGTCTGCTAAATCTGCAGTCACAAAGTTTCTTTTGTGGCATAACCTTCTTGTCTATTAACTTTTGAATTAATCACTCTTAGATTTTTCTTTTCTTGTGGTTGTTCTCGTGTTTTCGATTTTCGAGATTTTGTCTCCTTTTTTCCTGTACTTCGGTACTCATGTCTTGACGTGTGTTTTGAGCATGTTTTTTGGGAGCTGTGGTATGGGACACATTTTCTCTTCTCGTTACCTTTTCTCTGAGCCTGTGATTATTTTGAGTAATTGCCAGTTTGTTAAAAATTTTATTTGTATTTTATATTCTTTACTTTTGAGTTTTATTCCAACTTAAATTCCTTTGTTCGATGAGTGTTGTGTAAGGACACTGGTATGGGACTTTGTCATTACATTTCGTGGCATCGAATACCTGATAGCAACCTAAACCCCAACTTGTCATGTTTAGTTAATATTTTTCCTTTCCAATTAAATTCCTTTTTCTGGAATTAACTTCCGGTCTTGTTGGTTGCCAGTAAATTTCGGTGGCCTTGTTTTGTTGTAATTTGTGTCAGTTTCAGTGTGTAACTCGTCTAGTGTTGTTTTACTTGGATGTCGGTGGACTGATCACCCATCGACAGTTCAGGTCACACAATAGTTGCTAACTTAGTTAGTGGCGGTCAGGACTTTTGCTTGGTTTTGTGACAGCAACAGTTTCTGTTTTTGCCCTTTTCTTTGTGTCTTTGTTTTGGAGTCGTGTTTGTGAGGATGTTTCACAACATGTTTGTTTTGTTCCTTGGCACTTGGACTTGCCCTTTTGTAGGGTCGTGGGAATTTATTTGATGTCGAGTTGTGTCCTAGGTTTTGTTTTGACTCGTATACCTTTTGTGGTTTTTTTTTGTTTTGTTGTCCTGGGTACTTGTACTTCCACTATTTTTCTGTCATTGCCTACTACTCTTGCAAGATTTAACCTGGTGTTCTGCAAAGTCACTGCCTCTGGCTTCATTTACGACGAAAATACAATAATAAATATTAATTATCATATCAACAAACTGTACGAGTCCTTGCCACACAGATGATGCAAAATGTCNAAAATACAATAATAAATATTAATTATCATATCAACAAACTGTACGAGTCCTTGCCACACAGATGATGCAAAATGTCTCGACAGCTGTTGTCAGTCGGGACAAACATTTCGTGTTCCCTTGTTGACAGTTTGTCATGTAGCCACAATGGGTGGTGACACTCCCACNATGCAAAATGTATCGACAGCTGTTGTCAGTCGGGACAAACATTTCGTGTTCCCTTGTTGACAGTTTGTCATGTAGCCACAATGGGTGGTGACACTCCCGCAGCTGTCACGGGTGCTCACGTCGTGCTGGCTCGACAGCATGGAGGCAGAAGGCAGGAACACTGTTGTGTGGAAAATTGCCGCATGTGGTTTTGGTTGCACAGTGTCTTTGCACAAAATGTACACAATTAATTTTGTGTGGCAAACTGATGGGTCCAGGTCGTCTGTCGTCACACACTCATGATACCGATGTAAACATTTTTGACAGGAAATGACAGTTGTTGCGGTCCCTCTGCAAGTTTCCTTTGACTACAAGTTGTACAACAATAACTATACCCATATCATTGGGAGGGGTACAGGNACAATTAATTTTGTGTGGCAAACTGATGGGTCCAGGTCGTCTGTCGTCACACACTCATGATACCGATGTAAACATGTTTGACAGGAAATGACAGCTGTTCCGGTCCCTCTGCAAGTTTCCTTTGACTACAAGTTGTACAACAATAACTATACCCATACCATTGGGAGGGGTACAGGNCGGTCCCTCTGCAAGTTTCCTTTGACTACAAGTTGTACAACAATAACTATACCCATACCATTGGGAGGGGTACAGGAACTGATGGACAGTGGTAGTGGTATATGGAGTAGTTGCTGGTAAAAATAACATGCGTTTTAACTTCCCACACTTTTCACAGGTTAAAATCTGGATGTCATATTGGTACACCATAATGTCTATAGTGCAGATATATGGAACTAGCAGACCGGCATGGTAACAGACCAGTGTGGCAGTTAGCGTTTGATTTCGCCTGGGTAAACAGATCATGCAACATGTGTGAGACCCTCCTCGAGTGGCGAGAGGTGGGCTGGTACCAGACTGAGCAGATGGAGGACTAGTGCATCACACACAGGTACACAAGCTGCCAGATGTCACCTTCCTGTCGCGGCGAGTATGGTGAGAGAAGGTGGTTGGATGGTGCTCCTCAAGATGGCGGCGATCTGTCCCATTACTGGCTTCCTCTTCGAGTGACTGGGCAGCAGTGAGGTCGGTTGATGGTCGCCATGTTGATTTTAAATTTCTGATGTTGGTTTTTCAGAGCTTAACTGACACCACTCTCTGATGCCATGAAAACTTGATGTTTGTGGTATAAGAAAATGTCAGGAAATATGAAATACTGACCGAAAAAAGGATTTTCTCAGGAAAAATTAACATGTAGAAAGTTTCACTTTGCAACAAAAAGTTTGGGCTCACATATTTAGGTCAAGAATAAAGGCAATTTTCGCATGATGTAGGTAATAGTTAGGTAGTAAGAATTTTTTGAATGAATTAGTTACATGTTTGGGTAAGCCATTTTTCGGCACGGAAGTGGTGTAGGAAGTTAGTTAAGTGGTCGTGGTTTTAACAACCTGCTTGGGCAAGCCATTTGATGTGCTGCTGTGGTCTCTGGAGTGGGGAGAAGGAAGGTTAGACTTACTGTAATAGGTTTTCGAAGATTGTTGTGAAATATATGATGGGCAACAGCTCGGACAGAGCACAGGATCTCTCTCAAGGGTGGGTCGCTGGCACACATGACATCTCCTGAGATCACCCCGTTTACATTATTATATCGTAATGTTGATGTAATCTACTTTAAGCCTGCCTGAATAAAGGTGTAGGCCCCCTCATACACCACTAATACTGAGTGAGACTCTTATATGGGCAATATAATACGCCCGAAAAACACCAATAGATTAGTAAGACACTTTAGGATTGTGGTTGCGCGGTGGGTAGAACACCCACGATAAGTTATATGACTGTGAAGCAGCCAGCAGTGGAAAAAATTCACATGGAATTTCGCTGAATTTACTTACTGGTGTGTCCTCCTTAGATGCACAAATACAATTGTAACGCCTATAGCATGCTACCAGGTTACACTGTAAAAGGCACGCGGCCAATAGAATAATTAAGGCAGTNTACAATTGTAACGCCTATAGCATGCTACCAGGTTACACTGTAAAAGGCACGCGGCCAATAGAATAATTAAGGCAGTTCCATCTGCAGTGCGACTTAAGCTGGTTTGGGTTGGGAGCATCATGGTCCCTGGGTTAACGAAAGGAAGAATTAAGTTCCAGACAAGAGAATTTACCTATTGAAAACTAAGTGCCGGGTGCAAAACATTGAAAACCCAGAGAACGTGAGGTGTGCGGCTGCTCCCGACAAATGCTTGTAGCCAACTGAAATAACATGGCAGTGCCTGCCTTGACCACCAGTCAAATGAACGCCAGTTCAGTTGAAAAATACCCAGACTTTTTAATAAAAACCATACGAACACAAACATAATTACCCTGATTACAACTAAATAGGNATCATGGTCCCTGGGTTAACGAAAGGAAGAATTAAGTTCCAGACAAGAGAATTTACCTATTGAAAACTAAGTGCCAGGTGCAAAACATTGAAAACCCAGAGAACGTGAGGTGTGCGGCTGCTCCCGACAAATGCTTGTAGCCAACTGAAATAACATGGCAGTGCCTGCCTTGACCACCAGTCAAATGAACGCCAGTTTAGTTGAAAAATACCCAGACTTTTTAATAAAAACCATACGAACACAAACATAATTACCCTGATTACAACTAAATAGGNAGTTGAAAAATACCCAGACTTTTTAATAAAAACCATACGAACACAAACATAATTACCCTGATTACAACTAAATAGGCCATTGATTCTCATTTGCACATGCAAATTATATGTGAAAAATAAATGTGTTTGTAAGAAAATTATTAGACAATGCATTTTTTTATTACTGCCGGCGCTGTCTCATCCAGTCTGTTGCATAATTAAGGGAGAAAACCGAATTGTACCCTTAATTTCAAAAATTAGAAGATGGCAATGGGTGGCTCGTGTTCGACGAGTCCATTTTTACTCCAGGAGGGGTGTGGACAGCCGTACTCGATTTCTTTAAAAACAAAGCTCTCAGAGCTGACTTTGTTATTTAACCCTGCCATTATGTGGTGTAACACTGGTAATATTGGCACAGTGCTTTTCCACATTCTCAATGCATCCACAACACATGCACTGGGACAAATGTGGAATGAAGAGGGCACACAAGGGTTGTTGGAACACTAGAACCGCTGTGACCCTTCACTACATTCATTTCCCCTGTGGTATTCTTACTCGGGACATCTCTTGGTGGTGTTGGTCGACCCGAATTGCCATGCCCTCAAAAGTTGTCTCTTGAGGGCATGAAAATGGGNGGACATCTCTTGGTGGTGTTGGTCGACCCGAATTGCCATGCCCTCAAAAGTTGTCTCTTGAGGGCATGAAAATGGGATGGCCACCTGACTCCGGTGGTGTCTGGGAAGTAGCGCAGGTCGGTTGCAATTGTGGCATATATCACCAGTGCTGGAGTCAAGGAGGTTGGCCGCTGTCTTCGGGTCTACTCGTCCCCAGTATGGGGCACATTGTAGCCCGACTGATGTTGCGGAATGGACAAGCTAAGAGAGAAGGAGTAGCACATGCCACATTGTTTAGTATAGGCTGTTCATGGTAAAGTGAGCACATTTGAGGACCTAGTTATTTTTTTCCTTTCAGTAAATTTTTATCCTTTAACCAAATTTTAAAATACATATGTCCATGTAAGTAACTAACACAGTGTGTATATTCCACCGCACTCCAAATTGACTTCTAAGCTTAAAAAAATATATTTATTAACTATTATTCCAAATGAGAGGGCTTTCAAAAGGGCTCACTTTACTGTGAATAGCTTTTGGTAAATGTATATTGTAAGGGAATAACGATTTGTTACTCACTGAACATAATCTTGTTGAAAAATATGGTGTGTGAATCATGTCGAGATCAACTGTAGCTCTATTTTGAATGTAAATATATATTACAAGAAGTAACTATTCATTCATTACCTTGTTGAAAAACATGACAGTGAAAATTTTTACACACCACCTTTGGCATTTTGTTGTACATAAATACACTTAGCAAGGAAGTAACGATTCCATTTTCCATGAACATAACCTTATTGAAAACAATAGTGTGGAAATCATGTAGAGACCAACTGCAGCATTGTGTTACAGGTGGAGATATATATTTGCACCTGCATGAAAACTTCGAGAAATCTAATATATACCATTTACAGCAATTGTATTGTAGGTGAATATACACCGGAGAGCCAAAAAAATTAGTATAGGCGTGTGTATGCAAATAACAGAGGTATAGAACCAATCAGAGTAACGCGATGCGGTCGGCAGCACCTATATAAGACAAAGCGATAAAATTTGGATTTTCGCGTACGACCATTTCAAGAGTGTACCGTGAATATCGGGAATCTGGTAAAACATCAAATCTTCGACATCGCTGCGGCCGGAAAAATATCGTGAACGAACGGGACAAACGACGACTGACGAGAATCATTAAACGTGACAGACGTGCAACCCTTTCTCAAATTGGCGCAGATTTCAATGCTGGGGCATCAACAAGTGCCAGCATGCGAACTATTCAACGGACCATCATTGATATGGGCTTTCGGAGCCGAAGGCCCTCTCGTGTACCGTTGTTGACTGCACGACACAAAGCTTTACGCCTCGCCAACACCACCATTGGACTGTTGATGACTGGAAACACATTGCCTGGTCTGACGAGTCTTGTTTCCAATTGTATCGGGCGGATGGACATGAACGGGTATGGAGACATCCTCATGAATCCGTGGACCCTACATGTCAACAGGGGACTGTTCAAGCTGGTGGAGGCTCTGTCATGGTATGGGGCGTGTGCAGTTGGCGTGAAATGGGACCCCTGATACGTCTAGATACGACTCTAACAGGTGACATACGTAAGCATCTTGTCCGATCACCTGCACCCATTCATGTCCATTGTGCATTCCGACGGACGTGGACAATTCCAGNTGTCCGATCACCTGCACCCATTCATGTCCATTGTGCATTCCGACGGACGTGGACAATTCCAGCAAGACAATGCGAAACCCCACACATCGAGAGTTGCTACCGAGTGGCTCCAGGAATACTCTTCTGACTTTAGACACTTACATTGGCCACCTAAATCACCACACATGAACATTATTGAGCATATCTGGGATGCCTTACAACGTGCTGTTCAGAAGAGATCTCCACCGCCTCGCACTCCTATGGATTTTAAGACTGCCCTGCAGGATTCATGGTGTGAATTGCCTCCTGCATACATTCAGACGTTAGTCGAGTCCATGCCACATCGTCTTGCGGCACTTCTGTGTGCTCGCGGGGGCCCTACACGATATTAGGCACGTTTACCAGTTTTTTTTTGCTCTTCAGTGTATATTGCCAGGGAGTAACAAATCTACAGTCCTTTAGTATTAACTTTTTAAAAAGTATGGCACCGAAGTTATAAGAAAATCACTCTCTAGTATTTCAAAAATTGAAGTATTACTTAAGAAATATTATCAGGCGGCTATTCAGAATGATTTCGATGATTGGTAATAATTTCGCGATCACCAGACCAAAATGCATTTGTTTGAATCTAGATTTTAAAATAATATTCAACAAACTACATAATTCCTGTTTACGACATTTTCGTCGATTCTGTTGAGAACGATAAGAACTTTTAATTTAATATTTTTTCTATTAATAGGTTTAACCATGTCGTATAGTTCTACTTTTTATTTTGTGCGTAAAATTTGAGTGTGCATTGTAAAATGGCAAGTTTGGTTTTGACCCAGTAGTAGTGAAAAATATGGAAGGTCTTTTTTTATTGGTTGCTGGTGTTCACTAAAAAGTTGTTTGTACTGAAACGGCACCATTTCAAATCTTTGATAAATTTTATTTTAACAGGTTATGGGTCCAGAATTTTGTGTGTGTGTGTTATAGTGATGTTATAAATGTATAGTCGTTACTTTAGCTTTTGTTGCATGTACCAATTTTTTTTGTTGTGGTTATGTTCCCCATGTCATTGGCTATACATTCAAAGAAGAGTTGAAATTGAATCTATACATGTTCCAGTGAAGTTAGTGTATGTAAACCACCGGAATACATGGAAGTTTCAGAGGAAGGTATCTCTGAAAGCAAAACATGTTTATGATGTAGTTACTGGAGATGACACAAAACCAGATTTAGGTAATGGCAAACTATTTGAAGAATGGTTGGCTAAAAATTCCAAGGCTAAGGTTATCATTGTTTCTAGACTTGATGATGTTCTGATTTCATATATACTAAATTCTGAAACTGCAAATGAGATTTGGAATAATTTACTCACTGTGTGTGAAAAAATCAGATGTAGGCTTTCATTGGCTACATCAAAAAAAATTTCATTTGCACTATGAGGGGGGTGGTATTTCAAAATCTCTGTCTGAAGTAGATGAGTTATTCAGCCAAATTAAACCAGCTGGTAAAAATGATGGAGTGGACATTTCAGACACCATGATTATTACTAAAATTCTAATTACATTGCCATCAAAATTCTCCCCCTCTTTGACAGCATTGGACACTGTGTCAGCTGATGCAAATACACTAAATAACTAAACAGCTCAATTGTTATTGGATTAATAACGAATGAATGCTGCTACTGACAAGGATACACCATTAGCTTTGGCTGTTGCTAGTAGGCCTAGTTCAACATACTATAGTAAAAGGGAGGGTAAAAAGATAAAGTGCTATGAATGTGGCAAACTAGGCCGTATTAGGGCCAAATGTTATAAATTCAATCCCCAATTATGTTGCCACCGCTGCAATAATTTGGGGCATGTTCAGAAAGACTGTTTTAAATTGAAAAGTCAAGATGTTTCAGCAAGTCGGGAAGAGGCCTTTGTCGTCCTAAACTCAGTATTGTTGTGCGATAGTCATGCAATAAACACTGGGTTTTTGGACAGTGGGGCAAGTGAACTTCTGTGTTGTCAACGTGAACTTTTTTATACTTACCAAGAATTGACTGAAGTGAGATGTGTGTGTTTTGGAGATGGCAGAGATCTGAATGCTGTAGGTATTGGTGACATAAAATTGAAATAAAAAATTGGCGATGACGAGTGGATACCTATTCCATTACAAGGTGCATTCTTTGTCCATGATATGAAAGTAAATTTATTTTATGTTGGTTCTGCCTTAGAAAAAGGATACAAAATGGAAACAGATGGTAGTGTCACTCAGATCCTGGATAAATATGGTGAGTTCTCTGCCACAACATACAGAACTGGAAGGTTATATAAAATGAATTTTGAAACAACTGAAACTATTTGTGCCTTTTCTTATGGTGATTCAAACCTGTAATATTGTCATGAAAGGTTGGCACATCAGAAAATAAGGTAGGTTAGGAACATTTTTTATTCCGTTGGTGAAAAATTTTCTGACGAAAACAATATACTCTGTGAACCTTGTGTCGTGGGAAAGCAGAAGAGAAAAAGTTTTACAAAAAGTTATTTTAAGTCAACTAAAATTGGGGATATCATTCATGCAGACTTATGTGGTCCCATGGAATAGTAATCGATTATAGTATCTAATTATTTCCTCTTGCTGAAGGGTGCTTTCTCTCACTTCAGATTCGTGTATTTTATCAAGTACAAATATGAAGTGACTGAAAAATTAATGACATTTCTAGTTCTGGTCAAAAATCAAATTAGGGGCATCGTTAAGATGTTGCGCACTGATTGTGGAACTGAGTTTGTTTCATCTGAATTGAAAGAAATGTGGTCAGATTTAGTACAATACATGATAAGTAGATACCAGTTTACCCAGAACAGCAAGGCCAAATTTAACGAGAAATGAGGACAGTAGTGGAATCGGCTAGAACAATGATGATAGCTTAGTGTTTAGATAATATGTTTTGGGCAGAGGATATCAAAACAGCAGTTTATGTTTTAAACAGGACTGGAACGAATACAGTCGAAGGTAAGACACCATATAATTTGTTGTTCAACAAGGACTAAGACATAAGACAGTTGAAGACATTTCTATCAAATGTGTATGTTCATGTACCAAAGGTCAAGAGGAGAAAATGGGATCCTAAATCTAAGAATTAACTGCTTATGGGGTATGCTGGAACTTCAAAGGGTTTTTTATATACCAACTCAACATAAAATTTAACTCTGCTGCAGTGTGATATTTGCCTCCTCAGATAGTGAAATACCTTATATAGTCAGTCAGTCAGTCTCAGTTTTATCCATTAGGTGAACCACTTGAACCCGAAGAAGAACATGAAGATTTATTACCAGATAAGGTAAGTGATAATGAGGGAAAAGAGCCTTTCCTTGGTTTTGAAGAGAACAATTATGTTGGGGATGAAAATTAAGGTGCTGATGAGGAAGGCAGACAATCTTCATGTAGAAGCCTGCGTGATCGAAAGAAAATACAAAAACCTAAGAAACTAAATTACTTCGAAATAGGTATGTACTCCGACAATGGGCCAGAAGACCCTGAAACCTATAAAATGGCAGTAAATGGTGTTCATGGAGAGCAATGGAAGATTGCTGTCAATAAAGAGCTGAACAATTTACTAGAAAATCGAACTTGAACTGAAGTGGAAAGACCAGCTGGTGCTCCTGTTATTGATAAAAAATAGGTTTTCAAGACAAAAACGAATGCGGAGGGTAACAAAACTTCTTGTAAAGCTAGATTGGTTGCCAAAGGTTTTCAACAAGAAGAAAGTTTTGATTTTTCAGATACCTTTGTACCAGTGGATAAGCTTTAAACACTGTGAGTATTTATGGCTGTTGCAAATAAGTTGAGTTTATATGTACAGCTAATTGATGTTTCCAGGGCATTTCTTTATTGACTGTGATATAGACAACACTGTATACCTATCTCTACCTCAAAGAGTTAAAACTACTCGAAAGACTGCAGTTATAAAATTGAATAAATCAATAAATGGTTTCAAGAAGTCGCCAATAATCTGGAAAAAGAAAT
The DNA here is from genome assembly GCA_002778355.1 of Clitarchus hookeri. Taxonomy (NCBI): domain Eukaryota; kingdom Metazoa; phylum Arthropoda; class Insecta; order Phasmatodea; family Phasmatidae; genus Clitarchus; species Clitarchus hookeri. The sequence continues at coordinate 921,823 of NQII01000349.1, forward strand.
TTAGTTCTACTATTGAAAAAACTAGGTTTCAGTAGACCACAGTCTGGCAGTTGTTTGTATCGTAAAGCGTATGAAAGAGGTAATTTGCATGTGCTCTTGTATATAGAAGACTTGCTTATTGTAGGAAATAACTAGACTGGCATGGAACAAATAAAAACTGAACTAAGTAGTTGTTTCAAAATGAAGAATCTAGGTTATGTTGATACATACCTCGGAATATCAATTGATCATAACACAACAACTGGGATAAACAAATTGAATCAGACATCTTACTTAAAGTGTGTTCTTAAGAAGTTTGTCATGTAAACTGCAAATTAGTATCCACGGCTATGGACCCTAACCTCAAAATTGGCCTAAAAGAAACAAAAAGGGGAGAAAAATATGTTGAGGCTGTGTCGCAAGTTAATTGGCTGTCTGATGTATGCAATGTTGGGTTCTAGACCTGATATTTGTTGGCCTGTCAGTTTCTTGAGCCGATACCAAAGTCAAGCCAGTGAAGAACTGTGGATGGCGCTGAAACAGATTCTGTGTTATGTCAAGGGTACCATTGACCTGTGTTTGGTCTACAGAAAGAATCAATTGCCAGAGCTTAGTGGTTTTCTGAATGCTGATTGGGCAGGTGATTTAGAAAAAAGAAAATCGACAATTGGATATGTCTTGATTTTGGGAAATAACACATTGTCTTGGACATCCAAGAAACAGCCCTCAGTTGCCCTGTCTTCCATAGAGGCAGAATATGTAGCGATTAGTGCAGCTATTGCAGAGACCTGTTGGCTGAAGAAACTGTTCCAGGATTTGCAATCGTCCATCGAGCAAACAGTGAAAATGTTTTAGGACAATCATTCAGCAATCCATGTTGCACATAATACTGAAAATAAAAGACTTAAATGCATTGATGTCAGCCATCATTTTGTCAAATAAAATTTAGAAGAAGGGCTGNTAATACTGAAAATAAAAGACTTAAATGCATTGATGTCAGCCATCATTTTGTCAAATAAAATTTAGAAGAAGGGCTTATTGAACTTTACTATGTGCGATCAGAAGACCAGTTGGCTTATCTATTGACGAAGGCATTTCCTCAACCTCCATATAAAAAGTTGGGAAAGAGTCTTGGATTGTTATGATTGAATGTGTGTGGAGGGTGTCGAGGACAATAATTTTTTAAAAATATTTTTCTATTAATTGGTTTAATCATGTCGTATAGTTTGACTTTTTATTTTTTGTGTAAAAATTGTGTGTGAACTGTATCATTAGATGTTTTGTTTTGACCCCGTAGTAGTACGAAATATGGCGGGCGGTCATTGTTTTGTGGATATTAGTGATCATTTAAAAGTTGTGTTTGTGCAGAAACTGCATCGTTTTGAATCCTTGATTAATTTTATTTTAACAGATCCTTCTGATGAGTACAGTGTTCTTGTTGAGGTAAAGGAACAGTGTAACTTTAACACCTATCATTCAGACAGTTGTTCGAACTTAATAAAGTATTCAATTTAAACTAGTAATTGCTAACTGATGGTTGGCAACTTCTGGGTAACTATAACATTGTTTTTGACCACATGTATTTTTTTTTGTGACACATTCCTTTAAATTTCTCATAGTTTGTTGTACATTATTATTTTCGTTGACATTTTTTTTTGTACGAAAAAAATGATACAAAAACAAAATGCCAACATATAAAATGAAAAATACATATGTTTCATTTTCTCAAATAGTGATATATTTTTTCTATGTAGAGTATTCACATACATGTGTAAGAACGTTTGATGAAAAAGGGTTTCTTAATGAACTCTCTCAAATTCAACATTTGTGTAGATTCACATTATAAGAAAAATTTGATGTTTGGAAGAAATAAAAATGAAAATATAGGCGAATGCACCGATTTGATCATACAGTTACTGGATACTGGGACACTTCCATCGGATTTGAAGTCATTGTCAGCATTTGTGATAAGTCTGTTGAATGAATAAGAAAAAATGCCAGACAAAAATTAATCTGCAAGTTAACAAATGGATGCCTGTCAAGACCAATTTCTAATAATTGTTCAGTAATGAATTGTAATTGTAAAATGTACATTGTTATTTTTATTTTCTTGTTCGGTAAGTAATAGGATTTTTTTAAAATCCATGGGTAAGTCCTAGCCACCAATATTAAAATTGTGTACCGAATTGTCTATTAAAATGTATGGACCAGTCATTTCGAAATTTGTTGGCGAAAGATACACACCGATTTTTGGTAAAGCTTTTAAAAATACCTTTGACTAGTTTTATACCTTTGCATGGACTGTCATTTTGACTTTGTTCGCAATGAAACAGCCTATACTTCCGGAATATTTTACGTTCAGTGGATGTATTGTGCAATGAGACGGAAGCAATGGATTCCATTTTCCTAAGTATAACCATTTTAGTTGTTTTGTTGTTCACTTTGCTGTAGGCATACTGGTTTCCGCTCGATGCAAAGATTCCAAAATATTATACTTTACATTTCGGCAAAGTACTATTCGTATTCGTTATCGATTTTTATCGCTGTCATCATCATGTTGGTGCTGTGAGTCAGGTGCTACTTATTACATCTACTCACACCAATGACATGATGATGTTGGTGATTGTAGAGCAATTTCCATGTACAGCAGTGTTTAGGAAGAAAAATTTGGGAATCCAAAATGTATATGCCTAGTTTAGAGTTCCTGGCAATTGCAATTAAATAATTGTCCATAGTGTCTGAACAACATGAATGTACTCAACCAAGGACTTTTGTCACAAAAAACTGACATTTTATAAAAATTTACAAAAAAATTACTTACTGAATATTTTGTTGGATTGGTTTGTTGAATACAAATTGTGCCTAACTCATATAACGAACAAGAAAAGGAATGATGTGATAAAACCAGAAGTGTCAAAGAGTATTAGTTTAAATTTCACAATCATGCCTCCAAATAATACCTGGTGTAGGCCTATAGTGTCTAATATTTGTAGAAAATTTGGTTGAAATCAATAAGTCTATTTTAAAGTTTTAACAGAGGAGGGAAGCCNCTCATATAACGAACAAGAAAAGGAATGATGTGATAAAACCAGAAGTGTCAAAGAGTATTAGTTTAAATTTCACAATCATGCCTCCAAATAATACCTGGTGTATAGTGTCTAATATTTGTAGAAAATTTGGTTGAAATCAATAAGTCTATTTTAAAGTTTTAACAGAGGAGGGAAGCCACATAGCCCTAAATACACAGCCAAATACACACAAAATACATCTATTAACAATTTTTCTAAATGTCAACTCACCCCTGAAGGAATCTGATATCCAGATAACACCAAATCCTTTTGAGTGATCCGAGAAACTTCAGTTCCTATTGGGTAGAGTCTGAAAAATTAATTATTTACATTACTTCATTTTAATACAAAGAAAATCAGTAAATAAACACAAGTAATATAACAAAAGTTTTAAAAACACCAATGTTAGCAAAATTAGGGTTTCGTTAATATCTGAAGTCACAATTCATTCCTTTTTGTGAATGTATTACATTAGGATCAGTTTTAATAAAGGAGTGAAGCTATTTCTAGTCACAAAATTTAATTTATATTTTGTAACTGCTACTCAGAACCATATTTCAATGTTATTCAGAGTGATCCAGGAAATTATTTACACTAAGATCAAAATTACGGATAGCATATTGTAGTGCTTTCCAGCGACATACGAAGCAACAAACATATCAGTTTAGTTTAACAGCAAACACGAGAACATTCATAGCAGATTTTGCCCACTCTGCACACAGAGGTCCATCTGACAATAACAGACAACATGATGTCCGACACGATCCATGCCACAGCACTGCCAAGAATTTATGTGGTTAATAAATATTTGAAGAGTAATAACATCAACTTGTGGCCTTTATTTAAATAAATACTGCTACCAAAAAGAAATAAATTATTAATTCATATGTATGCTGGTTAGAAAATATCAAAAATAATTAATGAATAATGAAAACAAGATTATTATAAATTATGTATGCTCCATAGGAGAGTAAAATAAATAATTCCACGAGTAGTAAGGAAATTAATTTCTGCTATATTTAAAATAAAATGGTTAAAGAGGTTTATTTTACAGGCATAAGAAAATAAAATACATGATGAAAACAATATTTAAGGCATAGATATTTAGTGCACATGTGCAAGGACCTTAATATATGAGGAAATTAAAAAAATATTATAAACAGGTATAAAAGATTGTTAAATGTTGTTGCTAAATATTCTTGTTAAAGGATCAATTTCATTTTAAAATTTTCAGTTCTCCAAAATATAAGTTTATGTGGGTACAATCAATGTGAAAATAAGTGGAGATATCCGGAGTAGACCAGAAAACAAATCTAACAGGAGTCACGAGTACCCCATCACAGCTACAGGGTTAGACTTTGAGGCGGCAGTCTTCCCCAAACTACACCTAGGTACAGCGGTATCGAGAACTGCTATTCTGCTAGCGGTAACTATGAGGGGTAATTCTACAAGCGGTGATACAGCAATACTGCGACTCTGCGAACTCTGGAAAAGTCGAGCATGAATGAATAAGAATTCAAATACTATGAAACTGGATCGGGAAAACAGTGGAGTGACACTTGCCTATAATGGATGTAGAGAATACTCGAATGTAACCTTGCAGCACTAAAGAAACTGCATTCATTGCACAACTAATCTACATGATAAAGAGTTGAAATATAAGTAACGAAAATACATCCTGATCACAAGTGCAGCCTTGAAGTCGTTCATGCCATGACGAAAGTTGTTCTCAGTTAGCCATTAGGATGAAGAATCCCAGTCGATACACTGTGAGCACTTAATGAAGCATGTGGCTAAGCTTCAAGATGCTGCAAGATGGTGTAGGCTTACACAAATGGAAGCTTTTGAGGCTTTCGCACTTGGTCACTACATGAAAAGAGATGACATGAGGTGAAAATTTATGGGGCTTGGACACAGCACTAAAAGAACTGGTCGTCGGATGCGACGGTAAAGCGAATAATATGCGACATGTTAAAATATACATCCTNCCATGACACAGCACTAAAAGAACTGGTCGTCGGATGCGACGGTAAAGCGAATAATATGCGACATGTTAAAATATACATCCTGCACGAAACTACATGTGCAGTTAAACTGCCCGGAAATGTGTCGACAACTCGATTGAAGGGTAATTTGTGACACGAGGGTGGAAAAATGTGAATTTTAAAGGTCCTCAATAAGATAAAATGAATGGAATAAACTAAAATAATTATCTCTCTCAAAATCAATTAAATAAAGTTGAAATTAAATAACATCCCCAATTGAAATTAAAAAATATATAATCAATTTGTTAAACATTAAACATAAAATACAGAGCAAAATTATTACAATTTTTATAAATGGTACAGACAGCTTCCTGAAAGCGGACAATAGGGTGCTCCTCGCAATACCATGACCAGCAGAGGTAAAATATGCGACTGCGAGCATCGGTGCTGTGAAGGTGTGGCTGTCAGGTGGGACTAGTGAACTGGATGTGTGAGTGTAACACATTTCAATTGATGGCAACAGACTGAACATGCGTTAACTGACTATAACAAAAAAGAGATGATGTGCAAGACTTGAATTAGAGTTTAGATAGACATTTAATATTCTACTCACTGATAAATAAAGAGAGTAATAGTGGAGCTAGATAACTTGATACAAATAATAGCTGTGTAAATAAATTAAACATCAAATTTAGTGTATTTTATTTTTATTAACACCTCCATCACTCATTAACTTNAATAGCTGTGTAAATAAATTAAACATCAAATTTAGTGTATTTTATTTTTATTAACACCTCCATCACTCATTAACTCGAATAAGGGATATATCTTGTAACTGACACCTTGTAATTAGACATCTTGTGACAGTATTTTTTATTTTGGTTTAGAACAACATCTTTAACTGATTTGTTGTAAAAAATTAATTTCAGTCCAAGGGGCCCTGGTAATATCCGTCAGTTTGTTGATAATGTTGTGATGTACTTACTGTTGCACTTTTTAATACCTGATGACGAGACTGTAGGCCGTCTCGTACGCCTGAAATATACTATTAAATTGTGGGTGATGCTATAAAGGGTGTAGTACCCTACAATGATTTGACACAGTTAACTTGGTAAAGCAGTTTATTCACTGTTCTGACTACAGGTGAATAATATATGAAAATTGACCCAGCACTTATGAACTGCCGGTGATCTTAGCATGAAATAAATGTGGTCTTATATTGATATGCGATTGCGTTTAGCTCTCCGGTGAGAGAGCGGTTGGCTGTCCCCTCAGTACAGTAAAATATAATAAATGTCCTGGTTAACTAATTAGTGTTATTATTGTAGTGAAATTATTACAGCCTAAATGATGGTACCGAGGGGGCTCGCGGAGCGGGCGACCAATGCCGCCAGTCTGGTCCGAGTGCTGAGACGAACCGAGGGAGTCATGTCGGCTTTCGTCATGAGTGCCAAGAACTGACATCAAATGCCGAATAATGATACATAACATGAGAACTCTGCGATATGATAGTAAAGGTGAAAAATGGTATAAATTAAATGAAACACTTTCGTGACACCCCCGTTTATGAACGAATGTCTGTTATGCTTGAAGTTGTGAAGTTGACGGGGTATGTCACCACACTNCAAGAACTGACATCAAATGCCGAATAATGATACATAACATGAGAACTCTGCGATATGATAGTAAAGGTGAAAAATTGTATAAATTAAATTAAACACATTCGTGACACCCCCGTTTATGAACGAATGTCTGTTATGCTTGAAGTTGTGAAGTTGACGGGGTATGTCACCACACTNTTCGTGACACCCCCGTTTATGAACGAATGTCTGTTATGCTTGAAGTTGTGAAGTTGACGGGGTATGTCACCACACTAAATTACATGTTACAAGGATGGAGGCCTTTATTAGGCAATCTAACTTTTAGAAAACATAATTATTCTTATTCAAATTAACATAAAAAAGTTATTACACTTTCTCATAAAAGTGTTAGCATATCACTACCGATGACGTGTTTGCATTTCACTGGCTACAGCGTTGCCAGGTGGCTGTCTCCTGATGGGATGGACGAAACCACCTGGGCAAAGGGGCGTGGAATGCCATGCTTGATTGCTATTAATACAATGAAGCACACCCCTGACTGTAGCTGTGAATGTTGTGACTGGGTTTAATATGTTTGTAAAAATGCTGCACACTACTGGAAGACACTTTGGGGCACTTGTCACTTCAGCTTCGGCCTACAAGCCAGTTGGCGTCACCCAGTGGTGCGTTGCATCGTATTTAGCTGCGCGAGATGCGACGACACAATGACCAATTGCCAGTGCGCCCAACGGCTGTGGCTTTGGGGTAAACACAGTTTCGGATCGCCTACATATTTATTAAAATAGTTACCTCTTGTAATAAATGAGTAGGGCGGTCTCTTGAGTTGCGTAATCCTTGTCAGCAAGAAGGTGCAAGTTCCGTTCTTGTGTACCTGCGGACCGCACGCTTGGCCTGATGTAGTTGGTGCAGCCTGGTGNGCAAGAAGGTGCAAGTTCCGTTCTTGTGTACCTGCGGACCGCACGCTTGGCCTGATGTAGTTGGTGCAGCCTGGTGTAGCTGGTGTAGTTGTTGTGACTGAGGCAGTCAGAGTGGGCACAAGGAGCTCGTGAACACGTGGTTCACGTGAATTTATTGGTTGTACAAGAATGTTTTGAGTTTACTAATTAAATTTTTGGTGCACATGAATGATACCCAGCAGATTACTTATTATCACTTCTTATCTATATTAATATGATGTTTCTGGTTGCAGGGTCTTTGGCTTTTATTAAGTTGTTTATTTCTTTGGCCCACTGGTTTGTTTGTATTATTTGTTGCTTTTATTGTGTGATTTCTTTGTTCCAATAAGTCGTGCATCCCATTGATATGATAATAATTATTTATTATGTTTTTTTGTCATATGTGGGTATAAAAGTGTTAGTCACGAGCGTGGTTTATTTTCACATGTCAACTGTATTATCATATTATGGCTACAATGTAGTTTTTTAAAAATAAAACATCATTTTGGATGGAAAGTTATTTCATGACTGGTATTCCAACTTCAGGTTTTATGAGCACAAATTTATTATATTTTGTGGGGAACAGTAGTTAAATAAAGTGTTGATGACTTGACAGTTTTGTCAATTTTTACTTGCATGTACTTAAAATTGTGATATTTTGTAAATGTTTAAATAATTAAAGAATCGCATATGCATTCAAGCATAATATAAGTTGTGTGGTATTATTTTTATTAGGTTCACATAGTTTCGTGTTTCTTGTGGCAGTAAATTTTAGTGACCCAGTTCTATCGGTGTTTTGATTTTCAAGACAGATGTTAACAGTCGTCTTCTCTTGGTTGTATTTACTTATTTCATGTGTGTAACAAACAAAGTAATCCGTTCGTCGTAAAGTCTTCAGAGAATCTGAGTTTTGTTGTTATATAGTGTGGCGACTCGTTAGATGATTCATTTTCAATGTTTTATTATTTTGGCAGTGCTTTCTGTGTTTATTTGTGCTGCTTCTCGTCATCTAAAATTCCTATTCTAAGTGTTGATTTGACATGCTCCACATCCCTCTCCCTTCGCCCATTCGTCCCGCTGCACCTGCTCAACTATGATGTGCTCTTTACTGGGAAAACTCGGCCCGAACATGGCGCTTACACTTCCTCGGCTCCTGCCTCAGTGCGGTGTACTAGGAGTGCACCCTACCTACACAATGTCCAGGGTAATGCCACAGTCAAGTAACCATAGCACATTCATGCCACCAAGAGGTAACTATTAAGGGTGTATTAATTTGGGACGACAATTACCACCAAACAACCCCCCAGTCAAGATGTCATAAGGGAAATTAATGCAGCAAGGGGGCCACAATGGCTTCAGAGTTCCAGTGACCCCCTCCCCCGTGTATCCGTATACATGTGTTACATCCTAGTGTGTTTATCATTGTTTCATAGACAATCAGGCATGGCTACTCACACCCCTCCAGGGACGAAAGTGGACTCGGTTACCTCTACCATCTAATGCCACCTTACAGTATACACATTTGAGGGTATAATTTATTTTAATAATCTTTATATCTAGTGTTAAGTAAATTTTGAACTAAATGAAGCAAACAACAGACTGAGAAAGACAGCACCAGAAACTTTTCAAAATATGTTGCATTATAAATGCAATGTCAACACATTTTTCTTTTTCATGCAATTTGTTTATTTAAACCACTTAGCAAGAGTCCATATGTTTTGTAATTGAGGGTTATGATATGTAAGTTTAATTGTTCCTTTTGTAATTAGTGTTTTGTATTTTCTTGTGCCTCTTGCAAGAATTTCGGCTGAGCTCTCAGTGGGTATCCGGCATTTTAATCAGTTGGTCAGTAACGCTTGCCGGGGGTAGTCATGTGTCACATGCATCTGGAAATTCATCGCTTGTCTGGTCATCATGGAATTTAAAATAGTCAATTCTTTATTACAGAACTTAAGTAACTTTTCGTCAGTGGAGGCAGCACCACCCCCAGGTCCTACCAGCTTAACTGCACCAGGATTTTAACCATGTAATTGTTCATCTGTGCATCAGCTTCCAACTTGTCAGAGCCATGGAAACATGTAAGTGCCTCCTCGGGGAACCATTTCGCCGCCAGTTAAATACAATTTGTGAATAATGTGTTTATTTTCTTTCGCTGCTGGTCGCTTCACAGCCATTTAACTTTTGGTCCTCAACCCACTCTGCTACTGTACCCCACAAGTGCCATGATTATTTCATACATGTATTGCACTGGCATGTGAGATGGCCATAAAAATCTCGCTTAGTATTTAGCGACGTAAGAGGGGGTCTACAACTAGGCAGGCATATATTCTTATCTAGGCAGGTATACAGGATTATTACCTCAACAATACGACTCCACCGTCGATGCGGGGTGAATCCAGGAGAAGCCATGTGGCGGACAGTCCACACCTTTAGAAGAGTATNGCGGGGTGAATCCAGGAGAAGCCATGTGGCGGACAGTCCACACCTTTAGAAGAGTATCACTGCTCAACTAAGATGGCACCCTTAAATTGTCATTATAACCTAATACATTGAAGAGCCAAAAAAACTGGTATATGCATGTGCATGCCAATAACAGAGGTATCGAACCAATCAGAGTAACACGATGCGGTCAGCAGCTATATCGGTTACTGCTGCTACANATGCCAATAACAGAGGTATCGAACCAATCAGAGTAACACGATGCGGTCAGCAGCTATATCGGTTACTGCTGCTACAATGGCAGGTTATCAAGATTTAAGTGAGTTTGAACGTGGTGTTATAGTCGGCGCATGAGAGATGGGATATACCATCTCCGAGGTAGCGATAACATTTGGAGGATCGTGTTGACCATTTCACGAGTGTACAGTGAATATCGGGAATCCGGTAAAATATTACATCTTCGACATCGCTGCAGCCAGAAAAAGGTCGTGAAAGAACGGGACAAACAACGACTGACGAGAATCATTAAATGTGACAGATGTGCAACCATTTCTCAAATTGGCGCAGATTGGATTTGTGGATTTCCCTGCAGGATTCGTGGTATGAATTGCCTCCTGCATACCTTCAGACATTAGTAGAGTCCATGCCATGTCGTCTTGCGGCACTTCTGCGTGCTCGGNTGAATTGCCTCCTGCATACCTTCAGACATTAGTAGAGTCCATGCCATGTCGTCTTGCGGCACTTCTGCGTGCTCGGAGGCCCTACGCGATATTAGGCAGGTGTACCAGTTTTTTTGGCTCTTCAGTGTAAATCTCTCTTCAATCGTGGCACTTTAAACCTCAATAACCTGTTCCCCACTCCTGGGACCACGATTTACAGTTAAATAACTTGCTCAAGCATGTGGCAATTTCCTTTGCGAGAAACTTAAATCACCCTCTATGCTTTTTCCTGCCAGAAAAACCAAACTACCTGCCCGTATGCCAAACCTGAAGATGTACCCATCACTGTTTTTGCTAGTACAATTTTCTTTTAAATTTCAATATTCTGCATCCTTCTTGCCAATTTCAAGTTCCTGGAAATTTTCCTAAAACCTTCCTTTTCCATGTGATATGAGGACCATGCCAACTTGGATTCCAGAAAACTTCGCGTCAGCATGGGAAAATTCACCAGCAACATTGAAATTAAAAGTCAACCACATCTTTGTTGGGCTACACAGTGGAGAAGCCAGCAGCAAGACCTTCTGCTGCCATATTTTGGAACAACATCCAACCACCCGTCTCTCTCCCCTCTGGGCGAGAAATGGCAGCAGCTAACAGGTAACCGTTTGTGTGCATGGTGTAGGGGAGGCAGCAGCATGCAGTGTGGTCCATTGACCATGGTGAAGATCAGCTGGGAATCATGGAATTTCTCCGCCTATCACGACATTACAGTGGGTTGATCAACTGGCACACCTCCAATAATATTGTGAAATGCTTTTGTTTGATGTATGTGCGAATACTACTGGACCCAGATCCATTCACTCTAGTGCAACTAAAAGCTAACACCTGTCAGTGTGTCAATCATGGGGAAACCCTGTGACTGCGCGAGGACATTTACTACATAAACGATTACATTTTTTTCGAGTCAGTAGCATGCACCACCATGGGCAACCGGCCGACTTGTGCGAACACTGTGTAAGACCTNTGTAGGGGAGGCAGCAGCATGCAGTGTGGTCCATTGACCATGGTGAAGATCAGCTGGGAATCATGGAATTTCTCCACCTATCACGACATTACAGTGGGTTGATCAACTGGCACACCTCCAATAATATTGTGAAATACTTTTGTTTGATGTATGTGCGAATACTACTGGACCCAGATCCATTCACTCTAGTGCAACTAAAAGCTAACACCTGTCAGTGTGTCAATCATGGGGAAACCCTGTGACTGCGCGAGGACATTTACGACATAAACGATTACATTTTTTTCGAGTCAGTAGCATGCACCACCATGGGCAACCGGCCGACTTGTGCGAACACTGTGTAAGACCTCGCCAGGTCCAGCATACGATCGATCCTGTCTGTAACATAGCATTCTTCAATTATGATGGGCCAAACAAGTCCCCAACAGTACTGATCAAGTTCCATAGAACTGTGCGGAAATGAAGCAATGTCCGTTGATGTGATGGACTTACTCAGGACACCCTTGAATTCGCTCGCTGCCACCGAGTATTGTGTCACCAAAGGAACTTTCCATGGTAACTTCCAAGAAATTTATCTAGTGTGTGAGATGTCAAGAACCTCCATGTCGACTTGCTTTCTTTTCCGCAAAACAACCAGCCATCTTTGGTGTTGCCAACCAAAATCAACCAGAGTGATGTCAACAGACCATCTGCCAAGAGACGAGCTCTGAGCTCACGTATTAAGACAGCTGTGGATTGAGTGCCCATCTCCAATGCGTCACAGTGAGTGAGTGGTGTGATCCTGTGAAGAAGAATTTTATGTGGAAAATAGTGCATGCCACAACTCCACTTGTAATCTCTGCAATACACATTCCAGGGTTTGCTCAGTCACACCTCACCAGCCTCAACCCCACCGGTATATTCCACACCACTGCTCCACATGTCCGCAGGAACACACGGCACCACCCCACTACAGCATCAACAACACTATCACATGCTCTCTCCATAGCAACACCAGCATCCATACCAGCCTATTTCAAGTCACTACCTGGGTGTGCAGGCCTACCTACCAAGGACCGATCGGCCTTCTTAAACAATTGCACAAGCGTGCTGTAGTGCTATGGCATCGAAAAGGAAAATTGGTCCAACTTTGTTGTTGATAGTGTCAGTGGTGACACAAGACAGTGGTGGCACAGTTTTGCACACTATGGCATCACATGGAAGGAATCCTGCCATGATTTTCAGTGATTTTTTGTGGGTAACTTCAACTCTCTCCAAGCACTCAGCCATGTCATTCTGGAGGCTCAGAAACCGGGTGAGCTTCTCTCAACATTTGCCAAACAGAAGATCAAACTTGTGCAGACACGCCATCCACAGATGTCAACCAAATAAATGCTCGAAGTGGTAGCAGACACAGTGCGACCAGAATTCCATGATGCTCTCACACCAATTATTGACTACTTGTTGGATGAATTTATGAGGTCATTAGTGATCCAGAACAAATGTCGGCGATAAAAGCTGTCCACCTGCGAGAACGATGTGAATGTGGGTTCATTGAGGGGGACTGAGGATAAATATTCAAACCAATCAACCAAAAATACCAAACCCTCAAACCCCAGTGACGTGCTTGTTCAGGGAAAGAAAGAACATAGTGGCTTTGCACAAAAACCCTCGAGACGTGAATCACCACCGTTCGCATGTATTTACTGTGGCAGTGAATGCATGCACTGGCATGATGAGTGTCCAAACCATGCCACAAAGTCGTGTGATGGAAAACAGCCACTGGAAACGAACGATGGGGTAGAGCGGACTGATGTCACCCATCCCCAGGTAAACAGCAGTGGACCTGGACAGACTTCACAACAAGTACACATCTCACAAATTTGCAGCAGTATAAATCAAGTGATCCATATACCAGTATCCTTAAATAACAAAAAGTGCCATGCTCTTATAGACACTGCCGCTTCACATAATTTTGTCCATGTGAACATAATGGACATGAGCAAAATCAAACGAAGCAATAAAACAGTGCAAAATGCAACCAGCACCCACACTGGTGAAACAATTGGCTAAATAGCCATAACAGTGTGTGTTAGGGACATTGAAACAACAACAGGCTTTCGTTTCGAATGTCTTGATAGAGGATGGGATTTTAGGCTTACCATGGCTGACCGAGCTGAATACATTGTTGGAACCAGCTGTCATACGACTCCACTTCGGACAGAAGGAACGCCGGGCTGTGTATACTTTAGATCCACAGAACACGAGTGCATTACCAGATGTGTAACTGGATGAGCTCGACCATGCTGTTCCAGCCGAGTACCATGATGAAACCAGCATCTGCTCAATGACTACTGTGAATTTTTCGCAGCCACCGATCCCTTGTGTCGTACCAATGTAGCAGAACATTATATCCCGCTCACACAGTCAAACCCAGTGCACACAGCACCACTACCAATATCATCAACACCAAATCATTAAAGATAAAATTTAAAAAATGCTGGATTAAGAGATTATCGAACCTACTAACTCTGCCTTTAACTCTGAAATAACCCTAACTCCGAAAAAGGGCAGGACCTGGAGATTATGCACAAACTTCTGGCCCCTCAACCTTATTGCAAAACATGCACCACCTCCATTCATCAATGTCGAGGATGCACTCAATAATCTGGGATGTAGCAAATTCCTGATGTCGCTCGACCTTCGCAGAAGCTACTGGCAGATTACTGTCAAACCCGAGGGTCGTCCTAAGATTGCCTTCACTGCTACCACTGAATGCAATTTCCAGTTCCGGGCCATACTTTTTGGCCTAAAACTGCAAAGGCAATATTCAAGTCTATGATGGAACAAGGGCTCGATGGTTGTGTATGTGAGTTCACAATGGCTTATCTTGAAGATACAGTATGGTCCTAGTCGTGGGAAGATCATGTGCGACACCTGTCACTCGTCCTTAAATGCCTTGTCACAAACTATCTCACTTGCTCTAATAAGAAATGTCACCTAGGCAAAGCATGTATACAGTTTTTGGGGCACCTTGTGGATAAAAATGGTAACTTTCTCACTCCAGAGCAGTGGAGTCTAATTGACGACCCCCAACCAGCCACATATAGCAGTTACATAAATATTTTGGCCTAGTCAACTGGTTACATGAGTACATTCAAAATGTTGCCATAATTACAGCTCCATTAACTAACTTATTGTCACCTTCACCAAAATTCAAATGGACTGAGGAATATTCCAAGACCTTCACTTAAGTAAAATCCAGCTTGTACAGCTGCCTTGCACTTTTACAACATGGCCCAAATCATCACTTGTATTTACAGACAGGTGCGAGAGATCGCAGGGTAGGTGTCGTCCTATACCAACTCAGTGATGATGGCAGACAATGTATAATTGACTACAGTAGTGCAAATTTCAGTATAGTATAACACTACTACAATGTAAATGAAAGGGAGTGCCTAGCCATAGTTTGGTCGGTAAAACAATAAAGACAGTTTGTGGAGTATCAGTGCTCCACAGTACTGATGGATAACATATGCCTTGTATAGCTACATAACACCAAGGAAGTCCCACCGTAAGCTCATGTGCTGAGCTTTGTTTCTGCAATGTTTTGACTTTGAAGAGCAACATGTACTGGGTGATGTGCTTTCAAGGCCACCGGGTGGCACAGAGGTGTAAAACAATGATTGGGAAGTTGTTCTCCCCCCTGCCCAAACACTCATCCGGCTGAGCTGTTCCAAGGCCGACAGTTTCCACTTCCAGGGGAGTTTGCACATGCACAACAAAGTGAAGCCAGTGACTACGAGAACTGTGAAACCCACAGCATCACAGAGGGAGAGTACTACAGCAGCCACAACTGATAGAGAGAATATGTTGTGCAACGGCTGCCTGCTGCCACTCGCCCAACAACTGTACTTCATACCAGCAAGTTAGTATATGTGAGAGCACACCAGCTGTCTGCTGCTGCCAAAAATTTCTGTGTCACCTACCTAATCCGTGTGGAAAGCAGATGCTGGATGTCTGTTCTTCAAGACGACCTGTGCAGCGCATATGCCTACATCGGCATTACCCAACCAGATGACCCAGCAGTGCCACTTAGCAACAGAACATCAGATGCCCCACCTCCTCAACTGGCAAGCGGCTCAGATGCTTCTGCACCGGAGTCCGCGAACGACGCGATGGCAAACCCCTATGCATGCTCCAGCCTGCGATATCCCGCACCCCGACACCTCCGGGGCCCACAGAAGGCACATCGTCGATGGACACCTCCCATGTCCCTACTGCCAACATTCATCAACCAGCTGCACCAGCTACAGCGAAGCCCAGTGCCGCAATGCCCTGCATCGAGACACCTCATGTTGTGACATCCTGTATCACAGCACCTGTCATCGATGATGCCACCCAAGGCCCATTACGAGGGATACCTGCTGAGACCACGATTCCAGGGAAACTCTCCTGTATAGCAGCACAGTGAGACCACTGGGATGCCCAGCATCTACATCCACGAATGAGGCCTTGACCGAGCCAGCAGTGGGCACACTTCCATAGTGTGTTGGAGACTCCCATCAACCCACTCAGCACCTTATGTTTTAGTACCACAGGCCTCACTCCACATCCAGCACTGGCGACGAGACCGAGACTGGAGGATGGCGCCACACACCTCCGTCGCTCCAAGCATCACGGAAGTACACTGTGTGTGTTCTGCACAGTATGTGGGGGGCACCTGCCCTACTCAGTAGCCATGCCAGTGACATGTCAGGGGAGCAGCTGCCTCACCTCTCTAGCTCCACTTCACACCCGAGGCCCATACCACCTGCGGACTTGGCGAGGGCCACATTCACCAGCCTGCTGCCAGTAGCAGTGCAACAGAGTCAACAAACTGCAGCAGATGAATGGCCTCCAGAAGGGAGGTATGAAGTGTGCAGTATCCCTCTACCTTGGCCTGTTCATCCCGTACAACTGCGCAGCTATGATGTGCCCCCTACTAGCGGGAGCGGGCCCGATCATGGCAGTTACACTTCCTCGACTCATGCCTAAACGACGTCCAGTATGCTGCCAGAGACAGGTGGCTGTCGCAAATTCATGCCCTTAAGAGGCACTTTTGGGGGCGTATTAATTTGGGCCGACGAATACCACCAAACTACCCCCCTCTCCGGAAAGAAAAGATACCACCAGGGAAATGCATGCAGCGAGGGGGTACAATGGCTCCACAGTTACAGCGACCCCCTCACGCTCCCCCTCTACATGTGTTACATCCCCATGTGTGCATGTGCATGCAGTGCGAGCTTAGTATAAATCCAGGCATATTTATGCAAGTTTGTACCTACTTCGTTTTTGTGCTTATGTGTCTTTATCATTGTTTCATAGCCAAGTAGGCATGGCTACTCGCACACCTACTGGGGCGAAAGTGGACTCGCCCAGCTCGAGAGACCCAATTCCACCCTACAGTATACCAATTTGAGGGTGTAATTTATTTTACTAATATTTTTATTCAGAGTTAATAATGTTTAAAACTAAATGAAACAATCAACAGACTGAGATAGACAGCTCCGAATCCTTTTCAAAATACATTGCATTAAAAATGTAATGCGAACACATTTTTCCTTTTCTTGCAATTTTTTAATTTAAATCAATAAGCCAGTACCTATATGTTTTGTAATTTAATTTAATGAAATCTAACTGTAATTGTTATTAGGTTATTAGTAAATTATATTTTCTAGTGCCTCTGACATGCTTTTGGGCTGACCTCTTGGCGGGTCTCCACCAATTTTATCAGTTGGTCAGTAGCGCATTCCAGGGGTGAACATATGTTGCATGTGTCTGGGCTTTCATCGCTCATTGTCATCATGGTGGTTAAAATAGTCAATTATTTATTACAGAACATCAAGCAACTTTTCGTCACCCAAAGGCAAAACAATTCCCAGGTCCCGCCAGCTCAAATGTACTGGTGTTTTAACCTCATAATTATTTATCAGCCACATGCCATTATCTCTGCATCGACCACCAATGCATCAGAGCTGTTGGAAACGTGTAAGTGCTTCGTTGGAGGATGGTTTTGTAGCAAGTAAAATTCAACTTGTGATGACTGTTGGTTTTATTTCGCTGCTGGCTGCTTCAAAGCCATTTAACTTTTGGGTCCACTACCCACTCTACTACTGCACCCCATTAGTGCCATGATTATCGAGTACGTGAATTCTACTGGCATGTGATATGGCGGTTAACAAACTCACTCGGTATTTAGCAGCATATGAGGGGCATATATCCTTATCTAGACAGGCATACAGAATTATTACTTAAACAATATGACTCACCATAGGCGTGTGGTGAGTCCAAGAGCAGCCACCGGCTGGACAACCCGCCCGTCGACAAGATTCTCACTGCTCAACCAAAATGGTGCTCTTAAATTCTCGTTAGAACCTAATCAATCACTCTTCAAACTTCCCGCCGTAAACGTCAATAACCTGTTCCCAGCACCTGAGACCACAACTTCCCATTAGATTATTTTCTAGTTGTGTTTTCAAGCTGATGTTGACGTGAACCACACGTCCATGAGCTCCTTGTGCCCACTCTGACCGCCGCAGTCACAACAACTACNACAACTTCCCATTAGATTATTTTCTAGTTGTGTTTTCAAGCTGATGTTGACGTGAACCACACGTCCATGAGCTCCTCGTGCCCACTCTGACCGCCGCAGTCACAACAACTACACCGGCTACACTGGGCCGCACCAACTATAACAGGCCAAGAGTGCGTAGTACAGGTCGACAAGAACGAAACTTGCACCTTGTTGACGACAAGGATTACATAACGTAAGAGACCGCCCTACTTATTTATTATATGAGGTAACTCTTTTAATAAATGGGTAGGCGATCCGAAATGGTGTTTACCCCAAACCCATGTGGGGAAAACTATTTACATCCAATTAATTGTTTGAAGGTCTTCTCAGTATTCTTCTGCTTGCTGTATATTTCTGTCTTGTATTACTCTGCCCTAAATACATTATTTTTATCCACTCTTGAAGTTGGCTACGAATGACATTATTGAAAGACATGCTGTACAGATCTTACAGGGAAATATATCCCTGTAATATCTATAGAGCATGTCTTTCAAACTCAGGCAGCAATAGTAAATATACATATTATTAATAATTCCAGTATAATATTTTC
This sequence comes from Clitarchus hookeri, assembly GCA_002778355.1. Classification (NCBI taxonomy): domain Eukaryota; kingdom Metazoa; phylum Arthropoda; class Insecta; order Phasmatodea; family Phasmatidae; genus Clitarchus; species Clitarchus hookeri. The sequence continues at coordinate 940,655 of NQII01000349.1, forward strand.
TTCATAATAATCACTACAATAAATCTGTTGCGAAATTCACTTACATCAAAAACCATGTTACACTCAAGCATGATGTGCATAACCATGCTCGAGTTAAGACTGAAAAGCAAAACCTTGTGATTCGCAGGACTATACCAAGATCAATCTACGCCTAGGAAGCAGCAGAGGCATGAATGTCTAAGTTGGCATCATATGTGAAAATATACCTAGATAAATTTCTGTTCTCGCAAATTTAGCTTACCTGCACATTAAATCCCATCACCGCATTCACAGCTACAGTCAGGGGTGTTNATTTCTGTTCTCGCAAATTTAGCTTACCTGCACATTAAATCCCATCACCGCATTCACAGCTACAGTCAGGGGTGTGTTTTATTGTATTAAGAGCAATCAAGCATTGCATTCCACACCCCTTTGCCTAGCTGGACTCGTCCACCCCTTCAGTAGACAGCCACCTGGCAACACTGTAGTCAGTGAAGTTGTAACACATCATAGTAATTGCAATGCAAACACTTTTTACGAGAAATGTAAAATTGTATTTAATGTGTATTTATATGAGATCATTTATATTTTTAAAAATTAGATTGCCTATAAAGGCCTCCATCCTTGTAACATGTAATTTAGTGTGGTGACACGCCCCATCAACTTCACAACTTCAATATTAAGTAACATTTGTTAATAAACGGGGGGTGTCACCAATGTGTTCATCTAATTTATACAATGTTTCACCATGGCAATCATATCACATAGTGTTCATGTTATGTTTCATCATTCGTTATTTGACTCCAGTTCTCATCACATGTGACGGAAACCGAGGTTACTAGGCCAGTTAATCTCTGCACTCGTGCCAGACCGGCGGCGTTAGCCGCCTGCTCCGCGAGCCCCCTCGGTACCATAATTTAGGATGAAATAATTTCACTGCAATATTAAATTAATTAACCGGAACATTTCTTTTATTTTTTTAAGTATCGAGGGGAGAGCCACCTTCAATCTCACCAGAGAGCTTAACGCTATCGCATATCAACATAATACCACATTTATTTCACGCTAAGGGTACCGGCAAGCCGTAAGTGCTGGGTAAATTTTCTTGCATTATTCACCTGCAATCAAGCACAGTGAATAAACTGTTTTTTAAAGTTAAATGTGTGCCGATTAATTGTAGGTTACTACTCCCTTTGTAACACATCCCACAATTGCATAGTATATTTCAGGTGTACGAGATGGCCTACAGTTTTGTCATATAGTATAAATAGAGCAACAGTAAGTACGTGACAACATCATCAACAAACTGATGGAGGACATCCAGGGCCTCCTGGGCCATCGACCGAATGACCCTCATCATTAACTCTCCACTGGGTTATGGCGCAGGGAAATTCAACACTCCACCAGTCCTGGGTAACCTTGACCATGTCAACATGATGTATCCTTTTATTATCCTAAGGTGTGTATTTTTTCAACAGGTATGTAATAGTTCTTTGGTACAAGCCGAAAGTAATTTTTTATTCAGTTTTTAATTGTGACTCTTCATATTGTTTGGTAAAATACTATATTTGTTCTTGTAACATAATTATTATATAACATGCATTTATTTTGTTTGTGTATATGTGTAACAATTTAATTTGATTTCGGAAATTAAATTATGTTTATATTATTTCAATACCATGTTTGCGATCATGTAAATTGTACAAGGAAGTTTGTGTGGATCATTTTGTTTACAATATTGTGCCGTACTAGTGTTTTGCAATGCTGCCATTCTTGGTTACATTTTGGAGTGGTAGCGTGTTTATTTTCTATTGTGGTGTTGTAAAATGTTTTGGAAATATTATTTTTAATATATCAACATTACTAGTAGCATATTAAAATATTTGACTACACTTTTGAGCCCGTGATCTTTCAATGAATAGTGCAATGAGGGTGAATGCTTTGATGGAGATTTTTGGACATTCGCCATTGCGATGCAGATATCTGTCATGGAAAAACAGGAGTGAGCACGAAAAAAATAATTAAATAAGAAAATAACCTATGGAAGAGAAAATAAATATATGTATACAACACTGGAAAATTCCAAGGGGGAATAGAGTCAAAAAACAGAACAGCAAATAATTACGAAAAATATATTTATATATACACGACTAACTGATAACACGNGGAATAGAGTCAAAAAACAGAACAGCAAATAATTACGAAAAATATATTTATATATACACGACTAACTGATAACACATAGAAAACAAAACAGGGTAGAAACCTGCTTGAAAAAGGAACACACTAGCCAAATAAGTAGGAAGAAAATGGGACAACACAACAAATAAATGCAATCAAGCACAGAATTTTTACCAGACACGACAGAATGAAAGCCAGGTATGCTGTAGTCAAGAATATATATATGCACAAAGCCAGAAAATTCCATGAAGGAATCGAATCGTATAAAACAAGACAGCAAACTAAATTTGGAAAACTAATTTACTATTTATGTTTAAGAAAAAACTATATACGACCAACAGACAACACGCCGAAGATGACACAAGCTAGTTATCTACTTGCACAAAAAACAAACACAATGCTGAAACTCACATGAACACAGCAGTTTTTCCAAAACCGACCAAATGCGACGATTCGGGAACTGCTATCTGTTCCCATCTTCAGGCAGCGACAGGCAGGGTCCGAGAACACAAGTGCCACTGACTATTGGTCGTGTGCATATATATACATATATTTCTCGTAATTAGTTGATGTTTTGTTTTTTTACTCTATTGCTTCTTGGAATTTTCCAGTGTTGTATAAATAAATTTATTTTCTCTTCTATAGGTTACTTGTATAATTTTTTTTTTTTCGTGCTTAGTCCTGTTTTTCTATCATAGACATCTGCACCACAATGACGAGTGTCCAAACATATCTATATAGTCACTTTTGATACTGTTTGCATTTGTTTCTTCTTTCTGATACCTAATATTAAAATTGTCTAAGCTTTGTAAAGCTATTGTGTTTTGGAATAATTTTGGTTTTGTTGCATATAAATTTTGCAGTTGTAATACACCAGTAAATCATTTTTGCTGTTGTTTCTAATGTCTCTGATTGTATTCAACGTTTTTTAATTTTTTATCATAAGATTTTATTATTTTAATAATTGCAGTTCGAGTTTCACTTCTGAGTGATTTCTATTGAGTTTTAGTGTTTGTTTCATAGTGTGTTTGGTTTTTAGGGTCATCTAAAGTGCCCTAATGTTTGTTTTATTTTTCAGGTCTAACTTTTTTATATTTCGTTGTGGTTTTTGTAGGATGCTGGATTCGTGCTAGTGTCCAGGTTTGGCTGCTACCCATTGTAGGTGGATTTATGCTCCGTCACCTGTGATACACTGTGCCGAGTTATCAGTCCTCAGAATTTGTGACATATATTGTGTTAGTTATGTCTTTCGTTTTGATTTTTGTAGGTTCATCTTAATTATTCCAATTTTTTTTCTTTCCGGTTTGGTTTCTTGTACTTTCGATACTCGTTTTGGTTTGAATAATATTGTAGTGTTGGTGCACAATAACTGTTCTCCAGAGAAATGTGTCTGTGTGGAGTTTTCCAGAGTTGCTGCTTCATTTCCTATGTTGGCCACGCAGGATGACGTGCTGTTCCCAGCTGCTTTTGGTGGGTTCCACATTACTGGCCTTCTGCTCTGCTAGACTGCTGTAGTGCCAGGTTTTTCCTGTCCTGATTTAAGGTAGTTTGGAAAATTCATGATTCTTTCTTGCCCTTCATTTACTTGTTTGATAAATTGAAATACTGTTTACTCTTTGCAATTTTCGATTTTTTATGACATAAATCTGTTGTTTGATTATCCTTTGAATTTATGAAATTTTTAATTTTTGTGTGGTTACTCTTGTGTCTTGATTTTCGGGATTTGGTCTCGCGTTTCGGAACTTCGGTTCTCGTGTCTTGGCATGTGTTGCAAGCACTTTTAGTTTATATTTGTGGTGTGGGACACCGTTTCTGTTCATGTTGGTTTTTCTCTGTAGCTTTGTAATCTTTTGAGCAATTGCCTTTTTGGTATAAATTTTGTTTGTATTTGCTATTATTTTATTTTGTGTTCTATTCTATTTTATGTTTCACAATTTTGATGAATGTTGTGGAGTAACTTTTGTATGGAACTTACTCGCTACATTTTGTGTAATTGAATCCTTGATGGCAACCTTACCTCAACTTGTAATATTTTTTAATAATGTACATTATTTGGATTTTTCTTTTGGTCTTGTTGGTTTCCTGTAAACTTCGGTGGTTTTGTATTGAAGTTTGTGTCAGATTCGGTGTGAAACTCCTCAAGTGTTGTTTTTCTTGGTTTTCGGTGAACTGATCACTGTTGAGACAAACTGTCACTCAGTTGTATAGTCTTAAGTACATTTATATATGCTTATACCGGTTTGTTTTGTTGTTGTTCGGCTTGCCTGTTAAATGTTATGATAACGAGTTCTAGTGTGCTTTTTTGTCTTTTGTGATTACAGTTTCTTTCTAATGTGCTTAACGTGTTGTTATTTCTACAAACCTTCAATAGGTTATGGGCCCAGAATACGTGGACTGTGCGTGTTGTAGAAATTAGCCTGATTGTGTTAGATTTCACCATGAGTGCAACATACGACTTCAAGGCACAGGTGGAGAAACTGGAAGGACAAAACAACTGGACCAGGTGGAAGAGGCAGATTAATTTATTACTGAGACACCATAAGGTGTTGGATGTTGTGTCAGGTGAGTTGAAGCTTGATGATGATAGAAATAAGGATAGCTTTGAGACCAAAGACTCACTGGCTCAACTGATTCTGATCAGTAGTTTAAATGCCACAAATGAAGAAATAACCTCTTCGTGTTCCACTTCAAAGGAGATTTGGGACAAATTAGTTTCAACTTACGAACAGAGCTCTAGTCAGAGGGTAGACAGACTATTGGAATGTTTCTTTTCAAATGAAGGAGTATGCGAAAGTATTGTGACCCATGTTGCACGCCTTCAGCGAGATTTTAATGAATTAAATGTTGAGTTGAAAAATCTTGCGAAATCTGAACTTCCAGAGTTGATTTTGATGGGTCGAATCATGTCTACCTTGCCTTCTCCTTACTTTGGATTTAAAAGTGTATGGGAGAGTGTTCCCATTGAGAGCAGAACCTTGAATAGTCTGACTGAGCGTCTTAGACTAATTGAAATGAGGTTACCAAATAAAACTGATTGTAGTGATGAAACTGCTCTTCTTGCCAAAAGCCATGTTAAAAATAAGAGTAAGCAAGCAGCTGTCTCTAAAGTTAGTGAACCTAAAAGAAAGAGTTTCAAGTGCTTTAAATGTAATGGTGACAACCATATTGCTAGAAATTGTCCTACCCAAAAGCGATCTCAGGAAAATGAAGATTCTGGCTTATCTAAAGGACAAGCATTTATCTGTAGCAATAAGAAACAATTTTTAAATAAAAATGTTTGGGTTGTGGATACAGGCGCCACTGAACACATGACCAGTTCTAAAGAGAATTTTGAGACATTTGAAAGTTTTCATGTTCCTAAATATATTCAAGTTGGAAACCAAGATATCATCATGGCTTATGGACAAGGTGATATTCTTGTTGATATGAAGATTAATGGCAGATGGGAGCTAAATCATTTAAAGGACGTTTGGTATGTCCCTGATGTCAGTCATCACCTATTTTCTGTCAGTCGTGCCTTAGATAAAGGATTCCAATTTCATGCTGATAAAAGTGGCTGTAAGTTTAATAAAGAACGGAAAACCTTCTTGATTGGCCGAAGAACATCTGAAGGGCTTTATGCTTTAGACATGAAAATCCATGTACTTAAGAGGGCTGCAGCTGTCCTTTTGGCATCGTCTGGGGAAACACTTCAACTTTGGCATGAGAGACTTTGCCATCAGAATAAGAGACACGTGAGAAGTGTTTTGAAACAGATGGGAATAGATGTGAAGGTGAATGAGGAATTGTGTGAGGGATGTATCTATGGCAAACAGCATCGTGACCCCTTTCACGAGCGGACAGATCGACCTTCTGAGTGCGGGAAATGGATACATAGTGACATTTGCGGACCCTTTCAAGAAGAATCATTAGCTGGCTCTCGATACCTTCTTTGTTTTAAAGATGATTATTCTAAATTTAGGAGAGTTTTCTTCTTAAAACGTAAATCAGAAGTAAGTGGATGCTTTTCCACATTTATTAATGAAGCCAAAGCAGCTGGACACACGATAAAGGAATTATTCTGTGATGGTGGAGGCGAATATATTAATGCCGAAATGAAGAAGCTATTTCAAGACAATGGGATTGGTGTTCGTCAAACTATTCCGTACACACCTCAGCAGAATGGCGCCTCGGAGCGTGAAAATCGTACCCTTGTTGAGGCTGCTAGATCCATGATTCACGCCAAGAATTTGCCCTTAAAGCTGTGGGCTGAAGCAGTTAATACAGCGGTTTTTGTGTTGAACAGAACAGGACCCACTGGTCAGGGCACACAGTCGCCTATAGAACTGTGGACAGAAAGTAAACCTCCTAGGATGGATTACTTTAAAATTTTTGGAAGCAAATGCTATGCGCATATAGTCAAAAACAAGCGACAAAAGTTAGACAAGAAAAGCACACAGTGTCTTTTTGTGGGATATACAGGTGATCATAATGGTTATCGCTTGTGGAATTTTACTGATGGCTCCATAATTTTGTCAAGAGATGTAATCTTTGAAAAAGAATCCCCACTAGTAAAATTTGTGAAATGTGATGTGCTAGATGATGTTTCAGGGAGTCAAGGTGATGAACCATCATCTGACGTTGGAACAGCAAGACCTGTTATTTCACTGTCTCCACTTGAAGATAATGATCTTGCCCAGGTGGAAATTACAGGAGAGGCTACAGACAGTCCTCGAAGGAGCTCTCGGGTGAAACAGGCCCCACCATTTTTGACAGATAATTATGTTTTGATAGCCGATAAAGAAATTAATTTTTCTGATGCTCTTAAGTCTAAAGAAAAGCATTTATGGAGACAAGCCATGGAAAGGGAGCTGGGTTCATTGGCCGAAAATAACACGTGGAGTTTGGTAGAGTTACCAATGGATAAAAAGGTTGTGTCTAATCGTTGGGTGCTGAAGATCAAAAGAAAACCTAATGGTGAAGTTGACCGATACAAGGCTCGCCTCGTGGCTCGAGGATATACCCAGGAAGCTGGGGTTGACTTCAACCAAACTTTTAGTCCTGTGGCACGTTATGACACCGTGAGAGCATTGCTAAGTGTTGCAGCTGCTGAAAGGTGCGAACTTGCACAGTTTGACGTCGAAACAGCATTCCTTTATGGAACATTGCAGGAAGAAGTTTATATGCATCAGCCTATTGGTTTTGAAGATGGAAGCGGTCGAGTTTGCAAACTGAATAGAAGTCTATATGGACTTAAACAGTCACCTCGCTGCTGGAATAAACGTTTTGAGAATTTTATGTCTGCTCAGCAATTGCATCAAAGCCAAGCTGATCCCTGTCTTTTTATCAAGAAATGCAAAAATGGTCGAAAACTTATGGTGGCCATATATGTGGATGATGGACTCTTGGTGGGTGACGAACCTGACATTAATGAATTTTTATCTGCGTTAAAAGAAGAATTTAAAATTACTACCGGCAGACTTGAAAGCTTTTTGGGATTGCAGATTGAAAAGAGAAAGGATGGGAGTTTATTTGTTCATCAGGAATCGTACACCAAAAATATTCTTTCGATTTTCAATATGACTAAGTCTCATCCGGTTTCTACGCCCTGTGAGAGAAGATCCCTTGTTGAGCCTGATGCTCCCCTGGAAGGGAGAGCTCCCTATCGTGAAGCTATTGGGAGCTTACTGTATCTGGCCATGACAACTCGCCCGGACCTGACATATGCTGTAAGCATTTTGTCTGAGGTTCTTGACTGTCCGAAGGAGTCTGATTGGATTGGAGTGAAGCGAGTACTCAGATATCTTGCGGGCACCAAGAACCATGGTTTGCTTTACAATAGTAATGTGGTGGAAGGATTGAAGTGTTACTCTGACTCGGATTTTGCTGGTGATTGTGAGTCTCGTCGATCAAGATCTGGAGTAGTGATTACTTTTGCTGGAACTGCTATATCCTGGCTGAGTCGAAAACAAGGAACTACAGCTCTTAGTACAACAGAGGCCGAGTATATTGCTGTGAGTGAGGCAGTTAAGGAGATTGTTTGGATTGCTCGCCTGTTTAGGGAGATTTCAGACATCGGGCGGCCACCAACCTTATTTGTGGATAACCAAAGCGCTATACGTTTGATGAGGAACCCTGAATTCCATAGACGGACGAAACATATTGACGTGCGGTTCCACTTTGTCAGAGAAAAACTTGCGAATGGGGAGTTCATTCTTGAGCATGTCCCTTCTGGAGAGCAACTGGCAGACGTCTTCACGAAGAGTCTACCTCGACCATCTTTTGTGAGGGTCCGTGGGTCACTTGGAGTGTTGTGTTTGGGGGGAAGTGTTGAGACAAACTGTCACTCAGTTGTATAGTCTTAAGTACATTTATCTATGCTTATACCGGTTTGTTTTGTTGTTGTCCCGCTTGCCTGTTAAATGTTATGATAACGAGTTCTAGTGTGCTTTTTTGTCTTTTGTGATTACAGTTTCTTTCTAANCCGCTTGCCTGTTAAATGTTATGATAACGAGTTCTAGTGTGCTTTTTTGTCTTTTGTGATTACAGTTTCTTTCTAATGTGCTTAACGTGTTATTTCTACAAACCTTCAATAATCACCACCCATTGGCAGTTTTCAGGTCACATATTTGTTGGTAGCCTAGCTAGTGGTCGTCAGAGCACTTGCTAGGTTTCATGCCAGCACCAATTTGGGCTTTTGTCATTTTCCTTGTCTCTTTGTTTTGGAGTTGTGTTTGTGGGACTGTTGCACAACATGTTTGTTTTGCAACTTGGCATTTAAACTTATTCCGAATTTTTTGGAAGGTCTTGGGAAGTTTCTTGGGAACCTTTTTGATTATTTTGTTGCCGAGTTGTGTCTTAGGTTTGTTATGAATCGATGTGTACTCTTTATGTTTTTTTTTCTGGTTGTCATGGGTAATTGTACCTTCACTCTTTTTCTGTCACTGTCTGCATCTTTTCCAAGCTACCTTTGTTTCAGCTGAAGTCTCTGTATCTTAACTTCTGGTTCTGTTATTGTCTGCTAACTGTTGATGCTAACTTGGTTTTGGTTAAAGAGTTCTTATCTTAAATATATTCTTGTTTGTTGACAGGTATATTAAGTCTTTTACACACCTGTGTCTTCTTTGAAGGCACTGCAGTTCTGGCACTATTTTTGGTGTATCCTTGTCACTTAACATGTGGTTTCACCAAAAATGGGCTTCTGTTCACATTATCATTTCCCCCACCTCTGCATTTCTGGGTGTNCACTTAACATGTGGTTTCACCAAAAATGGGCTTCTGTTCACATTATCATTTCCCCCACCTCTGCATTTCTGGGTGTAATTCATCTCTTGTGGGCAGCCCACAACATCTGCCGCTAACATTTTAATTATTTCGTTACTCATTTGTTTGACTTTACTGCATAANTATTTCGTTACTCATTTGTTTGACTTTACTGCATCATTCAAGGATTCAGTATTTTCTGATTCGGCAGGGGAGCAAAATGACACATGGTTGCTGTGTTTTCGTCTGGATTTTCTTTGGGTCATAGTTTCTGGATGAAAGTAGAAAGATGTAAGTAGAAATTATGTTGTGGAATTGGATTACTTCTGGAATTTTGGTGTTGCTGACTACATGTTGACATGAACCATGTGTCCATGTGTGCTCTCGTGACCACTTGCACCTCTGCACTCTCAGTTACACCGAAGTGAACACTCGACTGCGAGTAAGTCAGTATGGGTCGGAGAGAATGGAACACAACAAATACGTAGAGACTGAAAAAGTAGTATTTGCGATAATACGAAAAATAATGCGAATTTTAGCATTTTAGTGCGAATGAAGCGATTTTTCCCGTTTTACTTCAAATAAAGCTATTTTGATAATTTACACTGACCTTTTCTTGAAACTAAACCTATATTCGCGGAATTAGTGTTACACAATGATCTGTATTGTTGCTTTGCTAACTAAATATGGCAAAAAAAATGCACTCCGACATGCAATGAATGTTTATATCACTGTTTAACAAACGCCCGCCCTTTTCGTTGCAGCAACTAGTTATTTTTGCGTGTAAAAATTTTTAATGATTTGTAGATCACATTCTGTAGCTTTCTTTGAACGACACACCCGTTCCATCATTTATTTTAAAGTACACAGTTCAAAAATAAGGTAGCGAGAATTATTACAAGGCCTTGACAACCATAGAGTACAAGCGGATAGAGAATATTTGACAGGAAATCATAATGTAAATTAGCGCACGAGTTAAGATGAAATTTTCATCACTGCTGTAGAGACCTGAAAATTTAGAAAATGCTATAAATGCAAATTTTCACATAAAAAACGAAAAATTACGATTTTTGAGAATTCTAGCTGTAATTCACGAATTGTACAAAATCCTGTAGTATTTTTCGCGAATTATTATTTGAATTCACATAGTTGCTTCTTACGATGTATTTTGTGTGTTTTCGCATATTCGAATACGAATGCATGGGGAGTTGGTAAGTAGATTTCTTCGATTTATCACCCTAAACGAAAGCATGTTTTACTTTCCGCAAGTGATGATGCATCACTTTGAGTTAACATTCTAGTGCCGGCCCTGCAAGAGTTTATTTCCTCACTAGGAAACCACGCCATTGTAATTTTCATGTCTACCAAGCACCACGTTATCTATAGAATTCGTGTTAACTAGCTCACTGAGTTTGTTTACATTCTTAGCGTATTTACGTTATATGTATTCATTTATTTAGAATAAATTTGTAAATTTAATTATCACGTATTTTAATCTTGTATTCTTCCAGTTAACTGTATTTTTTTATCATACATATTCTCTGTAAATATGCGCGGTAAAAAATGACACGTTTTGAACAAACGAAAGTTTTGTTAGAGGGCCTAACAAAAAGATATGTTGTTGAAAGTTCAGATAGTTAAAAACATTAAGGTAGATAAAAAAATTTCTCTTCGTACATGGAACTTTTACTATTTTTTTAAACAGTGCTTTTATAATTGTGTAGGCCTATAAATTGTTTACTTTAGTTTCTTCGTGAAACAGTATGCCCTTGCCAGTGCATTGTGACCATTGTTCCAGGTGTCAGGCAGAATACAAAATCATATGTAAGAAAATGTAAAATTGTTTTCAATGTTATCTAATGATAATGGAAACTAGTGGCTTTGTCTTAAAAACGTGGCTGTATTTTATTTGGGAGATAGGTATTTGGCAAGGAAATAATTGTTAAAAAACACGGAATTCAATAGAAATAACACTGTGAATTTCAGGTTTTACGAATAAAGTGATATTTCTCAAATTATGTACAGTATGTCTTTATAAAGAGGACATGACAAAATGGAGCAATTCTCATGCAGAAACCTGCATTTTTGTAGCAAGAAAATAACAGTTATTTTTGACAAAGATAAAACCAATTTTTCGAAAAAAATAACACATATTTTTGGGGAAAATAACACATACTTTTTCAGGTATCTACCAATATGTCGTCATATACTACATTACCCAAGTGACCATCTTGCTTTGTTTTCCTCAAGAGGTAAATCTTGGGGGGAAATAACAAGTGGTCCAGCACGGTGTCCCCCCGAAAACCACAGCCATCAGGCGCCCCGACAATTGGAGGGAATATCGGTGCCATTTGGGCTAGAATATTCGGCGTCCTTCCCACCTTCGTGATGTCAGCTGGCCTGCTTGCTGGGATATCAGAGATACAAGTTCCCAAGTGTGGTTGAACAATAGGGAATAAAATCCCGAAGCAATGCAAAGTGCCAAAAATGCTCTAGTCAAATAAATTAAATTCATTTATTTATAAAAATTATACATGAGCATGGATACATACGCTACATCTCAGGGATGGACTCATCTAGCCCACCCAAGCTGGAATACTTGGACTCGCCCATTGGCGAAATTAACGGGAAACTGAAATGCATTTTCAGTTCACCATTATTCCAGTCGATTTTAGATGTTAATTATATGCAATGTTTAAAAGGGTAATTATGTATTTTCTTCACAACAGATTGCCTTACAAAGTCTTACAGTTTCTACTTCGTGTTTCTAGTGTGGTGACATCACCCGTGACGTCACAATCACAAACATAATTAACACTTATGTAATCACGAGGATGTAACCAACATGTTGTTCACAATGAATTTGTGTTTTGTAGCATATTAATTAGCATTAATAATGTTCATTCTATCATTACATAATTTATGGCGCTGGCTTCGGCCACCATTAGCGGAAGCCGACACCATGATTTTAGTCTGACTTCAGCAATCTGCCCAACCTGCAGCACTGGAGTTTCGATGCGCACGAACTCCCTCGGCACATTCATTTTAGGCAGCAATAACTNATCTGCCCAACCTGCAGCACTGGAGTTTCGATGCGCACGAACTCCCTCGGCACATTCATTTTAGGCAGCAATAACTTTCAATTCAATAGTATTTTCATGTAACCAGAACCTTTTTCTTAATTCGTGCAAAGGGGACGACCGTCTGTCTTCCAGTCATATTTAACAAGATTTAATGCATAACTCATAACTGAACCTAATTTTTTTGGCTTAGGCCCTTATTGAACAACAGTGGTCACTGGCAGACCATAGTGCCAGGTACGCATAAATGTATCACATATCAGTGTAAGTGCATAAGTATCAAAGAAGTAAGTAAGCACCTTACATATCTACGAGTGTTTTATTTACTTTACCCCTTGAGGTGCTTTGCGTGCTGCACCCGATTGCAGCAGTAACAAGTGTGAGTAAGCTGTGCGAGGTGGCCCACAACCTCGCAATCATAAAGAGTGAAACCACTAGGTATGTGAAATTATTGGCAAGTTCATCATTCAGATGGACAGAGGACTCCAGGGACCAAAGGGCCATCGACTGCATGACCATCACTAGCTCATGCTCACTGAGTTATGGTGCTGGGCAATTTCCTCAGTTATTGCCTTAACCTGGCTAGCCAGGTAAGGCAGGAACCTACATCAACATCCCTGTTAACTCGTACACATCATGTGGCTTGCCCAACATGTGGGGCTAAAACAAACTTTAAATCGCACTAGCCATATTCTTTACATCTATGGCTTGCCCAACTTGTGTGGATAAAACAAGCTTTAATATCGCACTAGCCATCTTCTTTACATCTAAGTGGGGCTATTCAACAAGAACACTGGAAGAACACATGAGTACAAGTGCGGTGAACCAGAATAGTGCATCGTGTTGCGTCCTCGATGACCCGGTGTACATAGTTTTCCTGCGCACATATCTCACGACATTCCAGTGAACGTTGTTCCCTTTTAGCACATACCAGGATGTATCAGTGTACTCTGTTTTTCATTTTCATGCTGGTAAAATTACAATCCATGTCTTGTGATATGCAACATAACGTACCAATAAACAGTGCAAACGTTTTTTTATCACGTTTGAGAGTAACTTTTGTCTCCACCACACACAACATACATTTTTTTGTGTGTACATCACACAAATTCTAAGGGTAATTTGTGTATTTAGGATTCATTTAAGTGTAAATCACCTTGCCAAAAAGACACGTGTTCAAAAGCCTTGAGCAAGAATTTATTGAAATCAATTTCGGACCTCAAAATATAGAATTTCACAATTCTGAAATTCATGCTATTTTGGGACAGTGCTGGGTAAAGGAGCATCCCTGAGCACCGCAATTGTGGACACAGGTCAAGCCAGAAAAATAAGTGCCACCACCTCCCACAGTCCAGAGTGGGCAGGTGAGGTTATGGACCACCACCCAGGCATATACGAGTATAACCACCACCCCAGGCCATAACGTTTTCCTACCCCTGCGCGGGCGCGAAGGGAGGCGGGTCAACAATCGCTGCAACCAGAGCTGTCACCATTACAGCCCATGCGCAGAACCACGTGGCTGAGCTGGACCTCGGGAGAAGCTATATGAACTGGTGCACCAGTAATGGCAAAAAAAGAGCATTATGCTTGAAGTGCGCACTGCACTTGCTCGTTTCCAGCCCATTCCAGGACACAAAGTAGCCCTGTCGCGAATCAGCAAATGCGAGGTGTCTGGAAGACTACATTCGCTGAGTCTAATTCGAATGTATCGGGCGGGCCTGGAACTGTGCCTCTGTCGGCCAGATGGTGCGATTCTGCGCAGACTTTGCCAGACCACGAGTGGTTTGGGGCACCATCGGCCTTGTCATGAGTCTTATGTGCAAGTGTGCACCTCTCCACAAACCAAACATTTCTTAAACACAACCTTGCAAAATTTCCAAAATCGAAGGTATGCAAAAGAAATCATGTGTGCAGGCATCGGAGATGGGACAATTCTGTATGTAAACTGCACCAAAGTCTACCACACCGAGTGCCATACCGGAAGTGAACAAGTAACAGCTGACCGAAATGGAAACTTTTGTGTCAAAATTGTACATAAATATTATTACCAGTAACACGTGTCCCTGCTGTCTTTATCACAAAGGAGTATTGTCACCACGCCATGGTCACCAGGACCTGTGCAAACAAGGTAATTCAGAAACAGTGGCATGTGAAAACTGTGGAAAAACATTCATTGGCAGTGCATGACAGCACAGGACATGTTGAATGTAGCTGCCCGCAAATTTCGATGCTCGCAAAACACCCTAGAATCACAGCTGACAGTGCCACGTCCACCAGCTGCATGCATGGAAGCAACCAGTCACTGTAGCAGCGAGTTGGCACATTCCATGGGCCTACCAACAACTTCAGCCCCTTGGGAAGTGNGGAAGCAACCAGTCACTGTAGCAGCGAGTTGGCACATTCCATGGGCCTACCAACAACTTCAGCCCCTTGGGAAGTGCAACCTGCACCAACCACACCAACTGGCTTCGTGTGGCTGCAGCCACACTCAACAGCCCCAACCGGACCACCAACAGCAGCCACACAGTAAACCAGCAGAGACAGGCAACACTCCAGTTCGCTTTCAGTCGCTGCCCACTTCTTCTGGGCTGCTCCCCGAGGACCTGCGGGCGTTGCTGAGAGACTATACAGGCTGTTTAATCAGATATGGAGCATGTGAACAAGAGTGCCCAAATTGTGTAGGTGGTAAACTGATGGGAGATGCATGTGTATGGTAGCACCCAGTAAACAATCATTGTATGCAGTGGAGTGAGTTATGGAATGAATTTCAGTGTCGCTTTGCCAATATTTATTCTTATCTTCAAGGTCAAAGCCGCACTGTTCTTGAAACACCATGACCTGAACAAACTTTAACAGGTTTTGCAACCACGAAAATGAATTTGATCATTCATTTTCACCCAAAATGAGAAAAACAGAAGTGCTAGAAGTAGTAGCAGCCATAGTGCGAAAGGAAAGCAGACTAACTCTAGCCCCTTAATTCACGGCAGTATTGAAGCCTTCGTGAGATCAGCCGCATTACTAGACCAAACAGCTAGGGAATACGACATTCTGCGAAGTGAGCAGAGTGGGTTTTTCCTATTCCACGCATGTGAGTAGATAGAAAATGCCAATTTGGGCGCAACCCCNTGCGAAGTGAGCAGAGTGGGTTTTTCCTATTCCACGCATGTGAGTAGATAGAAAATGCCAATTTGGGCGCAACCCCATTTTAAATTCTAAAGGGTTCAAAGTAACCTTAAATTTTCAACCCGTTTTTAAATGCTAAAGGGTTAAAAGTAACCACCCACCATCAACCCGTATTTAAATGCTAAAGGGTTAAAAACAACCTTAAATTTTCAACCCGCATTTAAATGCTAAAGGGTTGAAAACAACCTTAAATTTGTAACCCGCTTTTAAATGTTAAAGGGTTAAAAGTAACCTTAAATTTTCAACCTGCTTTTAAATGCTAAAGGGTTGAAAACAACCTTAAATTTTCAACCCCCTTTAAATGCTAAAGGGTTTAAAGTAACCTTAAATTTTCAACCCCCTTTTAAATGCTAAAGGGTTGAAAACAACCTTAAATTGTTAACCCGCTTTTAAATGCTAAAGGGTTGAAAATAACCACCCACCTTCGATCTGCTTTTAAATTCCAATAGGTTAAAAATAACCTTACATTTTCAACCCGCTTTTAAATGCTAATAACCCGCTTTTAAATGCTAAAGGGTTGAAAACAACCAAAATTTCCAACCACCTTTTAAATGCTAAAGGTTTAAAAGTAACCATACCTTATGGGAATGCTGATAAGTTGCGTTCGTGAAATCAAAAAAAAAAATAAAAAAANCTAAAGGGTTGAAAACAACCTTAAATTGTTAACCCGCTTTTAAATGCTAAAGGGTTGAAAATAACCACCCACCTTCAATCTGCTTTTAAATTCCAATAGGTTAAAAATAACCTTACATTTTCAACCCGCTTTTAAATGCTAATAACCCGCTTTTAAATGCTAAAGGGTTGAAAACAACCAAAATTTCCAACCCCCTTTTAAATGCTAAAGGTTTAAAAGTAACCATACCTTATGGGAATGCTGATAAGTTGCGTTCGTGAAATAAAAAAAAAAATAAAAATANTAAGTTGCGTTCGTGAAATCAAAAAAAAAAATAAAAAAATATATATATAATAAATGAATATGAATTCATATGAAAATATACTGATGTCTAATTATACGAAGACGACCATGGCAATGAAGAAGGCTAATGCAACTGGTAATGTTTGGAATGAATATAAATTTAAGCGTGATGTTTTTATGAAAAGAAATAAGAAGAATCCTTAACAACCATTTGTCAAGTGTGGGGATTGTAACCACTATTACAAACCATCTCTAATAAAAAGTCATTTGAGAAGTAGATTGCACAAAGGTCTTGCACCAGTGCAAGAACCTACAAATGCATGGGAAATTTTTAAAATACTGCAAAGGCTTATATCAAAAAAGAAAGTTACCAAGAGATAAGCAAGTTCAATGTGGGGCTTGTAACCACTATTACAAAACATATCTCATAAAAAGTCACTTGAGGAGCAAAGTACACAAATACACACTCAGATTCAGTGTAGAAGAAACTGAAACAGCATTTAAAAGTAGGATCAAGACTTATGCTGTAAAGAATGTGAATGCATACAAAGACCCGAATCATTTTCTAAACGATATAAAAGGAGCTGTCACCAACATAATTAATAAACATTTAAAATCAATGGACCTCAAAGTGAACATGAAGTTTTTCGCTGAGTACAAAAGAGGAACTGGTGACAATATCGAATATGTAGAACACTCTTTTAAAACCAAGAACGAAATTATACTGAAATCAACTAATCTAGAAAAATGTTATACCGCTAGCATATTGAAAAGCATAGCCGAGATTGGTGCATTTGAAGCAAAGGGTTCTCAGTGGGTTCTCAATAGCATATTCAATCTAGAGGTACTAATAAATAAATTGTTCCATTCAAGGGTAGCTCTTATGTTGATCTTCCAGAAAAAATCAAACCTAAGCAAGCAGCAATTAATGTTAAGAACAATGATCAAATAAATTTTTTTGTGGTCTATTCTATTCGCACTACATCCACCACAAAAGGATCCCCAACGAGTAACTAAGTATTTGGATCATGAACATGAGTTTGACGAAGCACTTAAAGGTCTGGAATTTCCTATGAAATTAGATAGCATATCAACCTTTGAGAAAAGAAGCGGGTTATCAATTAATGTATATGCATATGAAGAAAAAGAAAACAAGGGCAACAAGGAATGTATAATCTATCCACTACANTCCACTAAAAATAACAAAAAATAAGGTGGATAAGCATATTAACCTACTCTATATCAAAGCTGAAAAGAATGACCACTAATCATAGATAGAAAGTTTTTCGAGACTTATTTCGTCACATGTGACAAGAAATGGTCATAAAATATACATATGTGATAGATGCTTGCAACACTTCCACTCTGAAAGCAAGCTAAATGCTCACGAAGAAGACTGCCGAGATCATGATGGAATTAGAGTCGAACTTCCACATAAAGGAAATAACATACTAAGATTCAAGAACAAAAATCATTCTTTGAGAGTCCCTTTTGTGATATATGCCGATTTTGAGTGTTTGTTAACAAAAATTGAAACTTGCCAACCAAATCCCGACGACTCCTACACGAAGCCGTACCAAAAACACGAGCCCATTAGTTTCAGTTACTATATAAAATATGAACATGAATACTACAAATCACCAGTAACTTATGAAGGATCTGATGCATCTAGGGCATTCGTCAAGATGTTAATGGAGGAAGCAAGGGCAATAGGAAATGTCTACAAAAATGAAAAGCCAATGATTCCCTTGACCAAGAAAGAACAAATTGGTTATGATACAGCCACCCATTGTCATATATGTGAAAAGACTTTGGATGGAGACTCTGTGAGAGACCATGACCACCTTACAGGTAAATTTAGAGGAGCCGCACACAAAGATTGTAACTTATCCTATAGAAATCCATGTTTTGTTCCTGTGTTTATACACAATCTATCTGGATATGACACACATTTATTTGTAAAGGAGCTGGGCATCGATGAAAATACAATTGACCTAATTCCCAACAATGAGGAAAAATATATTTCTTTCACTAAACATGTCTGTGAGGGCGTAAATATAAGATTTATTGATTCGTTAAAATTTATGGCCAGCAGCATCGATAAGCTTGCTAGCAATCTTTCCAGAAGTCAATTTCGGGAAATGAGTAAGCATTTTTCCAATGAACTTCTAGATCTTGTTATAAGGAAAGGTGTTTACCCCTATGACTACATGGATAGTGTTGAAAAATTTAGTGAGACAACACTGCCTAATAAGAATGCATTTTACAACAAACTCAACAAATGTGATATTTCAGATGAGGACTACGAGTTTGCAATAAAGGTGTGGGAGTCTTTCAACATAAAATCCTTAGGCGAGTATACTCAGTTGTATAACAAAACAGATGTATTGATATTGGCTGATATTATAGAAAACTTTAGATATGTATGTCTCAAAACATATAAGCTAGATCCTGCATGGTATTTCACAGCACCAGGGCTAGCGTGGGATGCAATGCTCAAACATACTAAAACAGAACTAGAACTACTAACGGATTACAACATGATTTTGATGATTGAAAAAGGAATTCGTGGTGGAATATCACAATGTTGCAAGAGGTACACCAAAGCAAATAATAAATACATGAATGATTATGATGCTAAAAGTGAAGCCTCTTATCTGGCATACCTGGATGCCAANCTTTCCAGAAGTCAATTCCGGGAAACGAGTAAGCATTTTTCCAATGAACTTCTAGATCTTGTTACAAAAAAAAGCCTTTATCCATATGACTACATGGATAGTGTTGAAAAGTTTTGTGAGACATCACTACCTAATAAGGAGGCATTTTACAACAAACTCAACAAATGTGATATTTCAGATGAGGACTACGAGTTTGCAATAAAGGTGTGGGAATCTTTCAATATAAAATCCTTAGGCGAGTATACTCAGTTGTATAACAAAACAGATGTATTGATATTGGCTGATATTATAGAAAACTTTAGAGATGTATGTCTCAAGACATATAAGCTAGATCCTGCATGGTATTTCACAGCACCAGGGCTAGCGTGGAATGCTGTGCTCAAACATACTAAAACAGAACTAGAACTACTAACAGATTACAACATGATTTTGATGATTGAAAAAGGAATTCGTGGTGGAATATCACAATGTTGCAAGAGGTACACCAAAGCAAATAATAAATACATGAATGATTATGATGCTAAAAGTGAATCCTCTTATCTGGCATACCTGGATGCCAATAACTTATATGGATGGGCTATGAGTCAGTTTTTACCTTACGGCGGGTTTAAGTGGAGAAATACAAAAATAGATGTGACAAAAATTCGAGATGATGCCA
>NQII01000350.1:0-14879 GCA_002778355.1 Clitarchus hookeri
ATTCGTGTTCTACGTTATTAGTAGAGTCGAAATATACCACTTTCTGGAGTTTTTTTTATTATTTTCAGAAAAGCTTCTAAACTAGAAAATTACCCAATGACTGATAACAAAAAGTCAAGCATCCGGAAGGAATAGTACAAATCTGACATATTNCTAAACTAGAAAATTACCCAATGACTGATAACAAAAAGTCAAGCATCCGGAAGGAATAGTACAAATCTGACATATTTGGTACATATGTTTACAATCACTGGATGTTTAAATGATAACAGTGGCAATGATGTGTATTGTCTAGAATGGCTACTATATTGAATTAGCGGTTTCACCATAATTAAAGCAACAGTGTTATAAGGCATGTGTAGGACATTAGTAAACACAGCAAGGGAAGGTCCCAAAACACAAAGTATGCCTCATAGATGCTTTATACACCTTTAACAGCACTTGATGAGTTTGATAAGGGCTGCATTGTGGGTCTGCAAAAGACCATGCTGATATATTGTGAGGCACTCCAATGTCACAAAGGCCCGATATTGAAACCAAAGGGGTACATCAGAACAAAGACGGCAGCATTTGAAACAATGCCATAACTGGGAGTCACGGAGTCACGAGTGACAATGCATCATTTTCAGCAATGAATCTCAGTTNATTTGAAACAATGCCATAACTGGGAGTCACGGAGTCACGAGTGACAATGCATCATTTTCAGCAATGAATCTCAGTTGTGCATTACCATGGATGACTTCTGTGTGAGTATGGTGATACCAAGAGCTATAAGGTAGAACTATAGGTACCTCTGGTAGTGATTTGGGAGACTCTGACAGCACACAGATACATCAGTGATATTATCCAAGCTCATGTGTTACCCCTCAACAGAAAGCACCATGGTGCAGTATTTCAACAAAAAAGATAATACTTGTCTACNTTTGAAACAATGCCATAACTGGGAGTCACGGAGTCACGAGTGACAATGCATCATTTTCAGCAATGAATCTCAGTTCTGCATTACCATGTATGACTTCTGTGTGAGTATGGTGATACCAAGAGCTATAAGGTAGAACTATAGGTACCTCTGGTAGTGATTTGGGAGACTCTGACAGCACACAGATACATCAGTGATATTCTCCAAGCTCATGTGTTACCCCTCAACAGAAAGCACCATGGTGCAGTATTTCAACAAAAAAGATAATACTTGTCTACNTCCAAGCTCATGTGTTACCCCTCAACAGAAAGCACCATGGTGCAGTATTTCAACAAAAAAGATAATACTTGTCTACACAACGCACATGTATCTATGTGATGCCTGCATCATGTTGAGGTACTATAGTGAACAGCAAGATACCTTAATCTGTCTCTGATAGAATATGTGTGGAATCAGTTTGGTTGTCCACTACAACCTGGTGTTAATCTACAGGATAGTGAGGGCCAGTTATAACAACTTGGGGCAGACTTGCCTCAGGAGAGACTAGTACTGCTCTGACTCCCAAAGTGAATCTGCACATAAATCTAAGTCTGAAGATGTTGCTACATCCTACTGATAAGGGACCAACAGTATTACTGTACTGCCTACTCTGTCATCAGTGTGATCTGATATTGAAATTGTTACACTTAAGACAGATGACCTTTCAACACATGCAGTCATTTCCATCACTCCTAGGTGCTTAATTTTTGTCGACGAGTATATACTGTAAATAATAAAATATAACGTACAGTGCATTTACTTGAAGCTTCTTAATAATATTTTTTATAGGTTATTTGTTACCTGTGGCTGTAAATCTGCTTGGTCAGAAACACAATTATTTTGAAAACTGCAAACTATTAACAGAAATCTTTCATCATCACTACTAAGTTATGTCACATCCTAATAACTGAAAATATTATTATAATAAAATAACAAATTCACTGTTGCAATAGGTTTCCNCTAAGTTATGTCACATCCTAATAACTGAAAATATTATTATAATAAAATAACAAATTCACTGTTGCAATAGGTTTCTAAAAACAACAAGAGTCATCTATCTATTCATATTCACCAACCATAAGGATAATTGCTCAACCAGCCATGTCACAGCTAAATATCTAACAAGAGAATAACATCTCTGGCTGGTGTCGGCACTAGCTGATAAAATGCATTTCCTTTCTTTCAAAGGAATAAATTTTATGTATGGCACTGATGGTATTAATGGCCTTTAAGGTTGCTAGAGCACAAAATATTCATTAGCTTATATTTGTGCCAAACACCATTATACATATAGCCATAATATAGAATTTGTTTTAAAAAGTTAGGTTCTATAGTTTCTGCATTATAATATATCATGAAAATTTTTCTTAGTAATACAAAATTAAAATTTGATAAACTAAAGTATTTAAGGGAAGCTGAGAGGCACTGTCATAATTCATTTTAATTTTGTGTAAACAATCGTTTTAAAATTCAGGGGCTATAAAAAACTATAAAACATATTTGTTTTATTTCAGGATATTTAAGAAATATGAAATGTCTAAAAGTTTAACAGAGTTCAGCAAATATATAAATTGAATATTTTTGCCTTTTTAGACTTTTACCTATCATGCTACTATTTTCAAGAGTTTACCTAAAATTTATTATCTTTTAACACAAACACAACATTTTTCTTACATACCATAGCAACTCTTAATGTTATTATTTATAGCTAGTGATACAAATTACATTAACTAACAGCAAAGGTTTTGACATGAGGCAGCTTTATACACCCATAAGCAGTTGAATTAGACATACTTGCCTAGTAGCATGTAGCACGCCTTTTGCCTTGATGACAGCGGTGATGCAGCATGTCATAAAATTCCAAAAGGCACCAGAAGTGGTCTGGAGCCATACAGATCCATAACAGCTGCCAAGCCTCTTACAATGCATTGAGATAGGTTGGAGCAGGATCAAAAACACGCACATCCCTCTTGACAGCATCCCAGATGTGATTGATAGGATTGAAGTCAGCAGACCTCAGGGGCCAGGCAAGCTACCTCAAGTCTATGGAGTCTTCATCCAACTACTGGGTCACAATTTGGAAGCAGTGAGTTGGTGCATTGTCTTGCTGTATGTACAGGTATCCTGCAGGGTGCTGTAGGCATAGAAATGGACACACATGATCTGGCAGAATGTCCCTGTATCTTTCGCCAGTGAGGGACAATGGCATGTGTACAAGGGGACTTATTTCATCTCACATAAACAGTCTCTATATGAGGATATCACCACTGGCCTGAACTTTACCCTGTTGACATGAGGGATCCATCATGTCAAGTGCTTGGTGACACACTCGTACACTGCCATCAGCACATACCAACGTGTACCTCGACTCATTCATCCAGGTGACCTTTTGCCATGTGTCAAGGGTCGAATGGCTGTGTTCCCATGCCATATTAATCTCTGAGCCTTGTGACATGCAGTGAGCACAGGTACTCTAGTGAGGCAACAGTTTCTGTACCCCAAGCAAGGAGATGGTTCTGGACGGTATGGCTGCTCCCAGGTCATTTTGGTCCAACACTGAATACGTGAGTGATTTGCAGCTCTGTGACCTGTTAATCTGCTGTTACTAACTGAGCTAAGCGATGACGACTCCTGTCATTGATATGTTGTATGACACGGCAGTTGTTCCTGTTAGCAGTGGTTTTACTCAAATCCATGAACTCATGGTACAATCTTGACACAGTGGCCCGTGGAAATTCTAAAACCTGCACGACNTGGTTTTACTCAAATCCATGAACTCATGGTACAATCTTGACACAGTGGCCCGTGGAAATTCTAAAACCTGCACGACTCTGGAGATGAACTGCCCCAAATGTCTGGCCCCAATGATCTGACCAATATTAATGTGCTGAGATATTGTTTCTTCTCCATTTGGTGCTCGACTGTTACTCAGTCAGTCATTATAAGGTCTGGCGACATCCCTTGTCATGCGAGGCTGGGCACTATTCCCTATTCCATCTATTCCTTTCAACAGGGTGATTGCAGCACCATTTCACCAACACAACAAGTGTGTTTAATTCAACTGCCCATGAGTGTATATTACAGTAGGATAAAAAAAAAAAGTGTTAATAATACCTTTTAAAATATTGCACTTTAACTGGTCTGGTGGAATTGGTTTAGCAGCACCCGTGCTTGTTGTAAAACGACTATTTTGGTTGTTTGGCAATAATTCACCACTGTATCCTTTGTCCACAACAAATTCGAGCTCTGTAAAAAAAAAAAAACCAGAATATTGACAAATATCATGACAGTAATTAAGTTATTTTTCCACATCTGAAATGTTTACAAAAATAACTTTGATTCCAAGCATCTTTATTAAAACAGTACGATACTTAGTAGCATAACATTACAAAAAACATAACCAAAAATGCCTCAACTAAATCCTCAGGAGGTACATACATTTTTGGGAGGGGGGGAGGAGAATTATACTTACTGTTTGATGGAGACTGGGTGAATGTTTCTTGTACTGTAAGAAGGTAAATATTATTATACAGTAAAACTATTTCTGGGTCAGATCTAATCAGATGTGAATTAGATCTGGTTGGGTATGGAATTGATGCGACTAGATGCGGATCTTCTATGGAAATCTCTGGGTATGGTTGGACCAGATCAAGTTGTGAATATCCAGATCTACTTATGGCATATATTGCTTTTGCTAAGGTTCACAACTGGCTGATAGTTCAATATCTGTTAACGAAGCTGGTATACAAATTGGATAACTACTACAAATTATGTATTTTAAAAAGGCCAAAAGCATGCATACAAATTTATACATTCTCCGCTGTATGAAAAAAATTTTCTAAACTCATAGATAATAAGAAACTTTTGAATAGCACTTATATTAAAAATTTCTGTTCATGCAATACTAATAAAAATTAAATACAACAAAAGGTTTAAAAATTATTTGAAACATGTCATACCCCGGTTGTTTTTTTTAAATGTTCATATAGCCTTTTCTTTATTACTTTTCAGTGCATATTTTTTATTTAGCTTTTACTATGTTTTTCCTCCAATTTTCCTTACACTTTCTGCTGACCAATTTGTTCTTGCGTGTCTCGAACTCCATTTAGTTGATTTNTTTTTCCTCCAATTTTCCTTACACTTTCTGCTGACCAATTTGTTCTTGCGTGTCTCGAACTCCATTTAGTTGATTTTATTAGGCATCCTACCTTAATCTTAGAACTTTACCTCATTAGAATTTTCTCACAGCCAGTACTTACTTCTAAAAAACTGTATAAAGGATATTTTGAAAATATCACTATTAAAAGTGGCACACAAAAATAAATTTAGCAATGTGCTAGCATGCAATATATAACATAAATAAAAAATGTTTAGTACTAAAGTAAAGTACTTGCCCATTATTTGCAAAATTGTATTTTAATGTTTATATGAATCTTCAAAATAAGTTGACAGGGTTGTTGGGTTGGGACTTAGTGGTGGTGGGCAAGTTCCCATGGTTAGATGAATACGTGTCAGGAAATTGGATTTTGAAATGGTAAAATTTTAATATTACTTATGAATTTAAAATTTCCAAAAACATTAGCTAATCTCTGATGGTGAAGTTGATGCTCTCAGGTAAGGAAAAAAAAATTTAGTTCTCAGGGCGTACAGCTGCTCACCCAGGCCTCTAAGTCCCAAACATGCCACAACTGGTTGATTGCAGTATTATCTGCCCTCCAATACACTGCTGTGAAGATGATATTAAATGCACACATGACTTACATAAACTGCAGTTTAGCAAGAGTGGGTTTGCTACCCTACACACCATGAGATGGCAGGCTGACAAATTAATTACACATATGATATANAGTTTAGCAAGAGTGGGTTTGCTACCCTACACACCATGAGATGGCAGGCTGACAAATTAATTACACATATGATATGCACTGAAACACCATATACTATGGCAAAATATATAAAGTCATATACTCGGGGGTGGTGAACAAATTACGATTATGTGGATATGCTGTTCAGGCCTAAGTGATAGTCTAAAAATGCTTCATGGTTGACAAAAAGTTAATGATAATAAAAACCGGGAGGGCTCAAGTCTGTGCCACCAGGAAAACGTAATTGGGGTTGGATGAAAACACAAGGTTTAAGTAGAACTACAAAAACGGTTGCAAACCAATTGGTTAAGTTAAAACAAAGCCTGAAGGGCCTCCAGCTCCTGTGCCTGCCAAGTAATAGGCTGGTTTGCCTTCGTGCAAGCACAATCTAAGCAAGGTGCTGCTTGCTTAAAAAATTAAAGTATTTTGCAAATTACCGAAATAATAGTAAGAAAGACTGATAGCATTGATGATCATATATACACAGACAGTGTCCCAGGAGGAAAGGTCATTATCCCAAAAGGTAAAAGGAAGAGTAAATTTAGAAAAAATATATATAAACATATTTGTTTTATCCCAAAAGATTTTCAACATAGAGCTACTTTAATGAGCACCTTTCACAGTGACAAGTGTGCAACCGTTTAAAGNTGGGCCAACAGCAATGTCCATCACATTTCCCAAGTGAGAAACTCAGGAGTGACTCCACTGGAATCTAACTGGTTCCCTGTTGTGGAAGGCTAGTAGTCTGACCACTACACCATCGCGGGCCCTTTTTTCTGCTTACATTAACAAGAACATTTTATCATTTGTATATATACTATCTATATGAGATTTTTTTTTATTTTTGCCTGAAATGCAATGCCATTTGTCGAAAGTCTATTATAATTGTAACATTTTAAAACCATTTATTAGGTACTCAATTTTTTTTAATGTCACTCGGGACTAAAGTAGTTCACAAGATAGAGCCTGTAAAATATTCTGACTTAACATGAGGTAGATTTGTGAGTAATTTTACTTAAAATGTTCTATTTAGAGTTGCTGTAATTGAGCAGAAAACTATTAACCAAAATCATTATTTTCTTATACCAGGATTAATCCAGTTTTCTGTTTCTCAAAATGCAAATAGTACATCACTGATACCCATTTCTTTAATTTTTCAGCACATGGACTGTTAAAGAAATTCTAAAAATTTTATTTCTTCATTGTAAGTAACATTGCATGAAAGGGATAGCATTATGGAGAAAATAAAACAAGCTGAGTGATCTAAAGCATGAAAAGAGAGGTGTACGACTAACAGCTAGTGATTCTGATGTTTGCCACTGGAAAGAATCTGTCGTTCACAAATTTCGTAAATCAGTTGCTTTACAAACCTTATCTTTCAGAGCCGCCAACAAAAGATGTTGATCAGAACGAACACATTGCTGTCCAACTACTCCCAGAATAGACTAGATTAAGTGCAGGAAATGTGGCTTATTTTTAGCTCTCAAATATTGATTTCTGGGTGCAAACCCTAATTGCCTTGCACAAAAGTAGACTGCCATTAAACTAAAGAGTGTAA
This sequence comes from Clitarchus hookeri, assembly GCA_002778355.1. Lineage (NCBI taxonomy): Eukaryota > Metazoa > Arthropoda > Insecta > Phasmatodea > Phasmatidae > Clitarchus > Clitarchus hookeri. Next base: position 7,382 of record NQII01000350.1, read on the forward strand.
CTTCTTTGGTAGTTAATGACCTTTGAGAAACTGCAGCAAAAAATAAAAGTTTCTATCTGCATATGAGTGAAAGTATTTAAGTTCTGGAACATTCACATTTCCATTAACATCAAATTCGAGTGACTTCAAACTTTACAAGTAATGATTTATGTTATTTTTGCTTTGTCTGAGACATGCAGAAATCACCNAAATTCGAGTGACTTCAAACTTTACAAGTAATGATTTATGTTATTTTTGCTTTGTCTGAGACATGCAGAAATCACATATAGAGAAATACAAAGAGATAATAGAAGTGGGGAAACAAAAATGTTATAAGAACTAATTCAGTTTAATCGCTGTTGCTTGCTGCTGAAATTATGGCGCCAAATAGAATCAGAGAGAAGGTTATTAGAGAGCTCAATTACATTCTGGAAGTACAGAAAGATGTGGCTTGAAAAAAAAAAACACCATAAAACACCCCCAGAATAAAAATTTTTTTTAATAAGTGTATAAGTTTGCAGTATTTTTAGTTTCCTTTCAAATAAAATAAAAAATATGTATATTTCTTTTCCTTACACTTTCCTTAATGTAAAAATTGTTTAAACAATTATGTAGGCATAACCCTACTTGGGAGATACTGCTTTTGTAAGAACTCATGCATGTAAAATATCAAATCCTGTGTCATTCTGGGTGGAACTGAACTCCGACAAATTTTGGCAGATGATTCCTCATCAAAAAATAGGTTGAAAAAAATACATATATGACCTGTAGCCTAAATCTATTAAAGGGTGTAACCACACTTGAAAGTTTAGCCGAAGCTGATGTTTATTGCTAGTTACAAAGATAGAATACGTACATTATAATTCTCAGAGTTTCTGGGTAATGCAATTTTGAATGAGGNATACGTACATTATAATTCTCAGAGTTTCTGGGTAATGCAATTTTGAATGAGGAAGAGAAAACCATGAAAAATTAGGTGCCAATATCAACCCCCTTCCATAAAGGAGGTGGTGTTGTAACCTCATTCCTACATTTAAAAAAATGTAACCCTTCTGCATTGTGTTTTTACCCTACACACCATCATGGTTGAGAAATTAATGCAGAATGTTATAACACTGAATCGCATCTGGCACAGAGGCAACACATGTGCAGTAGGTGTGTGATAGTGCTGCTTTAAATGAGACCCTGCAACAGTGGAACAAGTTATACATCATTTGTTGTCTATACCAACCCCACCAAACAATCACTGACATGGAAGTGTGCGGTTTTGACAATGTCAGAATGCCTTGTGATTACATTGTTATTTCAAGAAGTAATGGTCCTTAATTTAATTAGTTTAATTACTTTAATTAAATACTGGAATGAAAGTAATAAAAATAATTATTCAGGGTCAATTGTAAAGTAACTACTTTAAAAGTAATAATGTAAAACAACAGTAGTATTATATGAGGTGTACAATTCATCGCAAACTCAAATAAGTAATATATTCCACAGGCAATTCATAGTTTCTAAATAACAAAATTTATATAATTATCCACAAAGTAAAAAAAAATTGTCACCCAATTAACAATTACATTATAAGAGTCATGGGGCAAGCAATGCATTCAGTGTTTTCCATTCTAGTTAAACTATTTTGAATGTATTTGTTTCTGATGCATATGAGAAATAGCAAAATACATAGTCCGGTGATANCATTCTAGTTAAACTATTTTGAATGTATTTGTTTCTGATGCATATGAGAAATAGCAAAATACATAGTCCGGTGATAATCTTTCATGAGATGAAAATTATAAACAAGAGATTTACTTAGCTATAAGTGTACAGTTTCACATGAAAAAACCTAATACTGCGTAAACAGTGAAAGAAAAATGTAAATGTTACCCAAGCATGTTGTTTTGTGTACTACATGATACAGAGTCTGTGGAAAACAGATATTTGCAGACCTTATATGTTTTACAATAGTTGGACCAGACTATCAGAAGTATTATTAGGATAGCATCATTCTGCAAAAATGTGTTTAATTCACAAAACATAAGAAAATCTCTGAATATTATCATCTGGCTCTGTGCACTACTAGAAGTACGAGCACAGCACTATGTAGGGTGTTTTCAGACAATTTCATAACAATTAACATACCATCAAATGAATATTCCTTCTACTACCTGCCCATACTGAATGTAAGAACCAAATAGCATAGCATATTGTGCTCATTTGTAAGAACAATGCCCTTTCCTCATATCTGTTTGTATATTTTCCTCATTGCTATCTTGCAAGAACTTCAAANTTGTATATTTTCCTCATTGCTATCTTGTAAGAACTTCAAAATTATGCACAGGAAATTATGGTACTGGTATTAAAATGTATAATTTCTGAAATAAAATTCAAGATGCCATGAAAATAAAAATACGAAAACAAAGTTACTAAAAAGTCACATCAGTAAATAAAAGGTAAATATTGTGCAATGATGTACTAGAGATGGGTAACACAGCGCTGCGCCGCACAATTGTGCTAACTCAGTTCATTGCCCATGGTGTGCTAACTCACTTCCTTGAAAATATGTAACTCACGACTCAGTGGCACAGTGGGCTAGTAAAATAGATATCGAAAAAAATATAGATATTAGTTGTATCAATTATATTTAAAGTATCGTTTTACGATATTATCTATCCAGTAAAAAATGTTGCGGCTAGCTAAAATATAAAATAATAAGTTCTTAGCACACTGCGTTACTTTATGTACTTGCAGTTGTTTTGTTTCTGAAATACTACTGCTACACGTGGTCGGCAAAGCGTCTGTATTGCATTGCATGAAAAATATGGCAAAAGAAATAAGTTTTAACTCAAGACACTGATAGAGTATAGCGAATTTAACAATGGATTATTAGGCCTTTGTTTTATTAATTTTATTTTTCCAGGTTTTCCAAACTACTTTTCTAATCGTTAAATTATATTTCATAACAGTTATTACATTCCATCCACAACAATGAGCAAGAAGTCAAAGAAAAGATGACATTCTTAATAATATTATGAACACATGTTTATTTATAAACTGTTTTAAAACACAATTGAGAATGAAATTAAGATTTGAATGCTTTTACCTAACACATACTAATCATTTACATGGGCGTACGCTCAGTNTTATAAACTGTTTTAAAACACAATTGAGAATGAAATTAAGATTTGAATGCTTTTACCTAACACATACTAATCATTTACATGAGCGTACGCTCAGTATACAACACATAGCAACACAAAATGCACATGCAACTAAGTGACAAGACTATTATTTGTCAACTGCAACGACTGGTGAAGCGCTGTGCCTGGCACGAATGCCGATGGCGTACCATAGAATAAGTATGAAGTGTCGCACTGTGTGGGTGTGCTGCTACAGCGCTGCACTGTGTTACGAGGTGCGTGCGTGCACTCACACACACGCATGCATGCACACACACACACAAACACACGCATGCATGCACACACACACACACACAGATATATATTTACACATTTACAAATGTATTTGATTTTTTTATTTGCTTTGTTTTCTCTCTCAAATTTTTACAGAATTTTTCTTTTTTTATTATGAACTATTTGATTTTCAATTTCTTTAAATGAAAAGTTTGTAGTGTATTCTGTTGTGTTCAGTATAGCGGGAAGTTATACAGAGCAGATGTGATTTTTGTTCTTTTTTTGAGACGATGGCATTACAGTGAGTTGTTTGAAAAGTGTGACATTTTGAAGATGCAGTTTGGCGGTCAAGCGAAGGTTGGTTTGCCCTCGGGGCAGATGTGCTGGCGGCTGTCTCTAGTCAGCTCCCTTCCCCTCCATCCTCTTCCCACTCCCCTGGTGGCTGATGGCTTCATGGTATTGTTATGCATGTGGCAGTGATCTGTGACTTTGATGGAGGTTGGCAGCTGTAGTGGCGGGGTGGGGAGAAAAACAGTCTGCCATCATGGCGAGAGGTAAGGAAGGATGTGTCCAGACTTGAGTGAGACAGTATGTGGTGGAGAGGGACAGAGTTAGTTTTTCTGCTGCCTGGGACCGTTGTAAGCAGCGGAAGCATGGAGAAGTGGGGGAAAGGATGCTGCATGCACTGTGGAGACGGAGGAATGGGTGGATGGAAGATGGCTGCCCAGAGACAGACGTGCTTATTGAGTGATTAGCGTTAGGCTGGTTGTTCTGGCCTGGAGGAGGGTGAAAATGCTGGTTGGTTATGTAGAAAACTAAGTAATACTTTTTTTAGTGTGTAGATGTAGTTTTCAAAAAGAACAGGAGTTGACAGAGGTAAATGGAGAGTCAGGCAGGAGACATGACAGCGGATGGGTGGATGCGCTATGAAGTAGTTAAGGTAACTGCGCATATTTAGCTCTTTTGTGTTTGCTCAAATGTAGTCGCCGTCTGGTTAGAGATTGCGGAAACCTTCCTAAATAATTTTTACTAAAGTAAAACCACTTTTTTGTTGTTCATTTAAATAGTAATTCCTGCATGATTATTTACTTATTTATTTATAATTTAAAAAAATTATTTGTTTTACTTGATTGAAGCTTATGCTCAGCATAACTGAACTCCCGCTCGAAACTTCGTGGCTTTAAATGGTACAGTATGAAACAGGAAGCCTTACCTTGGTAGTGAGTTCTAAAAACCTTTGGATATTGTTTTATTTTATTTTTGGGCTTTCACTATAATGTAATAACAGGATTTTTTTTTAAACAAGCTAAAATACTATGAGATGATGTTTGTACTAGTTGTCTGTCGGTAAAATTAAATGTGTAGTTCTATTTTCTGATAGAAAACAATTGTTTTTATATTCATTTATAGTATTGCATTTATAGGAAATGACATTTTTTTTACATTAATTTATTTGATGTGATACTAGTCGTGCCGCTCCTGCCTACTCGAGGTAGCCTATAAGATAAATCCACACCGCAGACGACACTTTACACTCCCGCACCTTACCTAGGATACTGAGATACCTTTTGTATATTGTTGTAATGGTGAGGGAATATGTTTTTTTTTATAAGAGGTTGCCCCTTTTAAGATGGTTAAGTGTAATAGTATGGTTTCTTACAGACCTAAATGGCAAGTGGTNTTTTATAAGAGGTTGCCCCTTTTAAGATGGTTAAGTGTAATAGTATGGTTTCTTACAGACCTAAATGGCAAGTGGTGGACACACCCATATGTTTTAAGGACGAGTTAATGACAATATTGAGTTGCAGATGCACAAAATACCAGCTGTTCGTAAGCCATCACCTGCCTACCTCTCCAGCAAGCATTGTGATAATCCGCCACTTATACCACTATCATCGCGACTAGATTTGCGACTCACATGCTTAAAGATTGTTAGGCCAGACAGATGTGTTATTGAGCTTGGTGTTAGAGACACTGATGGATAGAGCTTCCAACTGTTGAGCACTTTTTATTCTGAATAAACCCAGCAGACCTTAATTCCGGACAGGGATGTTGTTGAACTTGGTGTTTAATGGTGTTTAAGACTCTTGACAGGTAGAGCTGTCCAGCCCTTGACGATGCCCCACCACTGCCTGGAGGTGGTCATCCGGCAGTGAAAGGGATGGTCAACCCAAACTTCTACAGACCCCGCCTGCCGAGAGCAGCCCTGGCGCAGCTGTCGAGTCCTTGTGCAAGCACTGTTTGGCTTTTACAGGGAGACCTCCAGGAAATGTCCACCTCCATTTAGGTGGCCATCACACTGACAGCAGAAGAAAAAAGTGGGGAGTGAAGGGTGGGCCAGAGGGGAAACCTGACCCATAGTAATTTACCNTCACACTGACAGCAGAAGAAAAAAGTGGGGAGTGAAGGGTGGGCCAGAGGGGAAACCTGACCCATAGTAATTTACTTTGGATAAGGAAAAGTTCCAGAGTGTGGTAGATGAAGGAATAGGCCTTAGTTATAGACCCAGCAAAAGGTAATATAGGTTGCATATTTTTTTATTTCAGGAATAAAAGGATCCAATGAAAAAAAAAGAAAAGTAAATAAATATACATTAAATTTTTTAGGGACAAACTTTCACTAGTTGAAATAATAAGGATTGGAACAGGCTTGTGTGCAACTCACTGACGTAAATACTGCTCAGCAGTCAGCCTGACTCATGTCTTAAGCCAACATGATGTTTAACAGATAAAGAGGTCTCAGGAAAGGGGAAGCTGAAGCATAGAAGAGGGAACAGATATGTTTGTAAATACCTGTAAATAATGTAAGAAGCAATTTAGAACTGCCCATTGATAGAAGGTAAAAACAATGTAAACCTGGATAGGAAATACCAAGCTTTAATGTAAATAACACAAAGGAATCATCGGCTGTCAAACATTTGTAAACAGCACATTGTTTTGTATACAACCAGGCCATCAACCATAACTGTTAGTGGTCCAACTAGCTAAAGCAGGGAACAAATGGAAAACAGCTCGTGAGTCATCAGCAACTTTGAAAGGGGGAGAGGCTGACCGCCAGTGAGAGTCGTGGGGAGAAGAGGAAGTACCAATGGAGTACGTGTTTGGTCACAGAAGAGAGGTAGCGACAGAAGCACAAATCCAGCCACCTGAAAGGACACAGGAGAGTACATACAGAACTGCATGAGAACCAACCAAACTTAGCCTGGCGAGGCAATTCACTATGGCATTTGAGGGTTGAGGGGGGAGGGGGCCAATTAAAACATGCCATCTAAGCTGTTAGCCTAACTGCTGCTATTTACACCTTGCCTGACCCCTCCCACTACAACTACAGATGTGTGATGACTTGCACAGGAGTTGCTTTGCCCCCAAAGCATGCATATGTACCAGCCACCCGACTGCCAGTTACTGCTTTGCAACCCAGCCTGGCTCGGCTGCCACCCACTACCACTCCATCTCATATGCAGCTGCTCCAGAGTAGAGGTAAGATGGAGCAGTGTCTCACCTCCGTGCATGCCTGAGCCTCAAGCGTTGGCCCCACAGATACATATTGAGTTGCAGACACACAAAATGCCAGTTGTTCTTCGGCCATCACCTGCCTACCTCTCCAACAAGCACTGCAACTCTCTGCCGCCTGTACCAGTAGCAGCCAACCATCCATTAAAGACAAGACATATTTAACACTAGAGAGACAGTTACCCTCAAAGGTGTTCGGAGGCCATGCTCATCACACTGCCCGCCTCACCACGACTAGATCTGCGACTAATGAACCTAAGCACTGTTAGCCAGCTAGTAGCCAGTTTAGGCAGCAGTATTTTCATGTGGCCGGAATCATTTGTTCAAGCAGGTCAGACCCAACAACGGTTTTATTGAGCTGACGTTAGATACTCTGACAGGTAGAGCTTTCCACATTTAAGCATTGTTTATTCTGAATAAAACCTGCAGCACTTTAGTCAGGAGTTTCAACAACTTATTGGAAAGAGGTCATCCCTACTCATTAACTGACCATCACCTTCCACCTTAATTAACCGAGTAACCTACCATGTCCACAGTGACTTCTCTGTGAAGAATAAGGGAGGCAAACACAAGACAATTCCTGCGGCAGGCGATTGTACC